>JARQZK010004376.1:95000-115000 GCA_030704885.1 Cynegetis impunctata
AAAACATTTTCCTATTTGGGGTTGCGAAGTTTTGATATTTTAAATCATAGCCACAGCTTAAAAATTGAATAAATTGTTTCTGTTTAGTATTTTGTCATAAATGTATATTTTGGAGTTACTGGTTATTGCATTCAGGTTGAGGAATTGTTTAAATCTAGTCTACAAGTTTTCCAAAATACCATCTACCGAATTCTGTTTGGACTTTCAAAAATAAAAAAAAATTCCGTGAAATGGACAAGTATTGAACTTTTTAATTTTGAGGTTAGGTATTATAGAGACCCTTTTCATTTGGTTCGCAAAAGTAATTCGGAAAATTTATTTATTCATTTGAGTATTTATTCAAACAATAAAATTGGATGAACAAACAAAATGCATTAGTTAGTGACAAGTAGGTAATTCTGGAATAGGAAAAAACTGAGTCAGATTAAATTTTTCAGTAAACAATGTAACTCTAAGTCAGAAATTTGCAAATATTTCTTGATATTTCAGATACATTCTTCTATAATGGCTCACATCTAAAATTTAGGTTGGGTTCTATAGATATATCGGTTATTTGAGATATTTATCTAAAAAGCGTAAGTTTCTGTTGTTCTCCAATGCATTGGATTTAAAACCACAGGTTTACTTTTCAAAGGACAATTAGAATATGCAATGCCACATTTCTTATATTGTTTGTGTATTAATTAATTGGATAAGGACTTACTCATTGTGTTTGATTATCTCTCATATTTAAATATTGCTGCTTAATTTTTATTAATGATCTAATCTACTTTTCAAACTTTGCAGCAAAATATATATAGAGTTTAAAAATTACAAGCAACCTGAAACTGTCAACATAGACGGTCAGCAATGTGTAACAACTATTCCTGGTAAAATTGCTATGGACGTTTATCATGCAATAAAAAGAAGAACTATGAAAGTCCCCCTAATTCTGAACATTTTACCCAGAGAACTAGCTTGGGATCATCTGGCCAATTTAGAAAAACTACAGTCCAAAGAGGCGCATTCAAGTAGTCAGATCAGCGGCGGTGATAATGAAAGTGTTTTAAATTGCTTTTCTGAGATGGAATATAATCCGTTTCCACCATTAGACTCTGAATACATGACAATTGTTATTTCCCATGTAAGTCGATTTGGTGATATCTGAATTTTTTTACTGTTTCTTGAGGATACTAAACTACTAGAAATACAGGGTTAGAACTATTTAGGGGGAGACTACAAGGATATCGAAAACAGTTAGAAATACAGGGTGGCTTAAATTACAAAAAAATTGAGTTATTTCGGGACGAGTGTTATGGTGTCAACAGATCCAAAATATCTCCAATGGTTCCCGAGATATTTCAAAAAAACTAAAAATCGAGATTTTCTTTTTTTCTTTGTTACGCATTTGTTTCTGGAGGTGACTTCACGAAATTCGGTTTGTAGCCATTATCCAACATGGCAATTCTATTGGTGTTGTCAGATTTTTCCTATTTTCCATTGTTTCAGAGACGCGATAGTCAACATTTTTTTTCTTATGGACGCCATGTTGGTTTGTAGTGATGAAGAAAAAAATCACGAATTCAACAGTGTATAACACTTTACAAAAATATGAACTCACACAGCTAAAATTAAGTTTTTGTTAAAACTTTGTGAAAAAGATAGTGGGCTAATGATTCACTTGTCATTTATTTAATTTTAAATGTAAAACATTTTACCTGTATATTAAGTATCGAACAAAAAATTTAATATTAGTTCAGTGAAACAAATATTTTTTATCAAAAACACAACAAATCAAACAAAAGCAAAAAATTAATAATAATAAAGTTTATTTTCAAATATGTTCAAAATGGGTTCCTTCGTTAATAATGCAGAGCCTCGCTCTTTCAGAAATTCCCTGGATAGCCGCTCGAATTTGTTCAGGAGATATGGATCTAATTCCTTCTATAATTCTGTTGCGAATTTCATTTGTATTATGTATGGGGACTTGATAAAAATAGTCTTTCAAGACTCCCCAAAAAATGTAATCCATCGGATTCATGTCCGGAGATGTAGCCGGCCAGTTAATGGGTCCGTTTCTCCCAATCCATTGTTCGCCGAATCTAGTATTTGAAAATTCCCTGACATCTAAGTTATTATGCGCTGGAGGACCATCATGCTGATACCAACAATCTACATAGCGTACAACTGGCAATGTGTGTAGAAATTGTTCTACATCATTTTGTAGTATATCTAAGTACTTGGGTCCATTTAATGTACTATCGATGAAGTAGGGTTCAATTATCTGGTTATTCAACATATCACAATAAAAATTAACACAAAATCTAATTTGATGTCTTGACTCATATTTTAAATGTGGGTTGGTATTCACCCAGTGATGATGATTTATCCGGTTAAATACACCATTGTTAGTGAATGTGGATTCATCTGACCACAAGACTTTTGGTGAGAATTGAGGATCTTCTATTAATTTTTGAGAAAGCCAGTTACAGAAATTCAATCTGTTTTGATGATCGCCCTGTTGTAACCCTTGTACTGTTGTAAACTTGTAATCGTGAAATTTATGCTTTCTTAAAATGTTTTATACGTCTCTCTGTGACATGCCACATTCCCTAGCGATTTCAGTTGTGGAAGTTTCTGGGTTTATATGAACTTGAGCAAGCACATTTATTTCATTATGTGTAGCGGTATGTAGTACTTGCCTCTCTTCTTTTCCAAAGTACCATTTTCCTTCATACATCTGTCCAGTTTTTGGAAAATGGTACAATTCGACTGCATTCGTTCTGGATATTGTTGAAAATAACGTTCAGATGCTATTCTGGAGTTTCTATATGCGCGTATGTAAGTATCATACATGTCTTGTTTTTCAGACAACAAATTTTTCATTATTTATGTAATTAATAGGACGTTAGTTATCAAACAGGATTCAGGTTTTTACAAAGCTCAAGTGATGGTTTCACATAACAACTGTCAACAAAGTTATTTATCAATTCTGGCACCAGCTACTACTTAAAAAATAAAAAGAAGTTCAAATTTGAGTATAGACTTAATATTTTTGTAAAGTGTGATACATTGTTGAATTTGTAATTTTTTTCTTTATTAATCCATAAGGAGAACCATAAGAAAAAAAAGTTGACTATCGCGTCTCTGAAACAATGGAAAATAGAAAAAATCTGACGACACCAGTAGAATTGCTATGTTGCATGATGACTACAAACCAAATTTCGTGAAGTTATCTCCAGAAACAAATGAGTTACGAAGACAAAAAGAAAATCTCGATTTTTTAGATATTTCGGGAACCTTTGGAGATATTTTGGTTCTGTTCACACCATCACACTCATCCCTTAATAACGCAACTTTTTTGTAATTTTAGCCACCCTGTATTTCTAACGGTTTTCGATATCCCTGTAGTCCCCCTCTAAATAGTTCTAACCCCGTATAGTATCAACTGACATGCATTCAAAACATGGAGCTGTGAAATATCCACAATAATAAGAAAGATTTTTTTTTCACAAAGTAGTTATGGTAGAACTATTTCACACATGAGCATATTAATTAAACAAATGTTTCAATCATTGAGTAATAGTACTTCCTTCCTTTTGAAAACTATAAATATAACTTGTGTTTATTTTTTCATTCAATTCAAAGAATCATTGCAATTTTCACTTTAACAATACCAATCCAATAAAAACCACAAAGTAAAATATGTTAGCTTTGGTTGTGATGATCCACTTTCACATCAATCATTATGGAATACTTTTATGAAATTTAACATCAAATTTTCTTGTTTAAATTTTTCTTTTTCAACAAAAATCTCATAAATTTATTAAATCCAGTATTCAGAGAATAGAGTAGTGATTGCACTGTTTGAACCTGTTTTGAAAAATTCTGATATTTGATGGCAATTTTTGAAAATATCAATACAAAACAAATTTAGCTTACAATAATAGAACAACAAGGATGATTCTGCTAGAAAATTAAGAAATAAGTTTAGTAAAAATTTTATTTTCTTAATGCTGAAAAGTCAGTGTAAATTTGATTATTTCTCTGTACTATCTTGTAAATCTAAACAATTAGGATTCCTAAGTGAGTATATCTACTTGAAAATTACTACAATGTCAAACGGAAGTGGAAATTGGACAAAATTGGTCATTTCTATTATGATTCAATATAAGACATTTTATTGATGAATATTTACTCTTACAGAGAATAGACGCTGGACATTTTTTCTGCCAAAACGTCCATGACGGCACTCAAGAAATGTTAGAAAATATCAATAGAGTGATAAATTCGACGCCCCTCACAGTAGTTGATGTGGAAAATCTTAAACTTGATAATTTATATGCCAGCAAATATAAGAAAGATGGACAGTATTACAGAGCCAGGATATATATCAGGTTATCTGAAACAGAGGCACAGGTAGAAAAAACATAATAATATTATTCATTAATATTAATGTAAAACTATAGTTTTAAATAATTTCCTCCTATAGATGTCTGAAGGGAATATGTACCGTAGCATTTATAAAATGCTATTATTATTTTTCTACAAAGCTTATTTTAAACTGTTGCAGAAATATGGACTATATGCGATTAATTATGTACAAATAATACATGATGCTGTACTGTTCTGCAAATCTTTTAAAATAATTATTCATTTTATAACTGCATCTGAACATTGAATTTTCTAGTATTTTCTAATAAATCAAATCCTCATTTTTCACATTACAAGTAGAGGTCTTATTTTTTCTTCTCGAGATGAAACATTTTTATATCGTTTTCAGTGAAACCGGAAGTCAGCCATATTGATTTCGTAAAAAATTCAAAATTATATCTGAGATAAACCACCCAAATTTCAATAAGATCGAAGAACCCGTTAAAAAGTTATAGGGGTGGCCCGTCACTCATTTACACCCGGTATACATATATATATATATACTTTCGTTAAGCATATTATTTATTTTCTTTATTTTGTTCTCCTGATCAAATCTGATTTAATTATCTATTATTCTAGGTTTTATTCGTCGATTATGGAAATATTCAAACCATTAAATTGAAAAATTTATGTGAATTGCCAAATGTTCCGATTTTGAAAATAGCACCTTTAGCTGTAGAATGTGTATTAAGTGAAGTAGAACCATCATTCGATTTATATCGTAGAGGAATATGGAGTGAACATATCAATGAATTATTTGATAATCAAACTCATAATACCAAACTTTATGGGAAGGTGAGGTGATAAAAATCAATACCGTACTCAGTATTTAATAATTAAAATAATAATAATAAATTTCTTTATTTCCAAATATGGGAATTCATAGATAATCCATGAACTCTCCGAAATGAAATTGTGTCAATATACAATAATCAATACAATGAGTGACAATATTCCAAGAACTCGTTAGCATTGTAAGTTTCGATATTAACTAGCGGCTTAAATACTCTCGACTTATATTTATTCATATTCCTTTCTGATCTGATATTTGGAGGCAAAGCATTGTAGTATCTTGTACAGGTATAGATAGATAGAGATAGAAAGATTTATTTGTTCACATGGGATCCATAAGGATATTGAACTTGTCAAAATACAGTTATTATAATACATTGTCAAAAAATATATAGGAATTAAAAAACAAACTATTACAGACATATAAATACAAATATTAACAAAATATCACAGTCATTTACATTGTTGAAATATTGTCCTCAAAATATTCATTAAGGTCATAATATGCTCTGGAGACCAGAAATACTTTTAGTCGTTTTTTGAATTGGTTCAATGGTAAGTCTCGTATTGCTTGAGGAAGATGGTTCCAAATCTTCCTAATCGAGAATTCGACATTTTTTTGTAGGTGCTGATATTTGTTGGAGGTCGGCTGAAGGTTGTTTTTATGCCTAGTATTATAATTGTGTTCCGCTATGCTTTCCGAGAATAAATCATAATTTTTTTTTATAAACATTGAAGACTAAAATATATAGGTTCATGGCGGTCAGTATTTTTTTTTGTATGAAAACCGGTTTGCAGCTCTCTCTCATTCGCAATCCACACATACTTCTCAGGCATCTTTTTTGTAGTATTAGTACCCTTTGCATACACGACGTATTTCCCCAGAAAACAATTCCATAAGATATCCTTGACTGTACAAAGGCGTGAAATGCCAACATAGCAACATCCACACTCACTGACATAGACAGTATTTTTAGAGCATAGTTATGTCTAGCTAGGCCCAAACACAATTGTTCAGTGTGTTCTTTCCAGTCCAGCCTACAGTCAATTGTCACTCCCAGAAATAATACTGATTTACATGGTTTTAAAATTCTATCATTGTACACAATTTCAAAATTTTCGGCATCTCCCCCTCTGCTAAAATTGACAAACTGCGTTTTGTCAACATTCAGCAGCAGGTTGTTCCTGGAAAACCAATCTTCAAGCTCATTCATACTTTCTTTCACCCTTGTCTCACATTCATTCCTTGTCTTTTCACTTATAATCAGTACAGTGTCATCAGCATACAATACGATATTCTGGCTAACCATGTTTGGCAGTTCATTCACATAAAGTATATAAAGAAGTGGGCCCAAGATTGAGCCTTGTGGCACCCCTCTCAGAACAGTCAAATCATCTGATTTTATTGAATTTCCACTCATGTCAGTCTCAACTACACGCTGCTTTCTATTAAAAAGATAGGACTGCACCAAAGCCAATGCCACCCCCCTTATTCCATACCTGCTAAGCTTGCTACTCAGTATTGAGTGGTCAACCGAGTCAAAAGCTTTGGAAAGGTCTAAGCACAGCGCTACTGTATCCCTATTGTCATTAAGCGATTTTAAAATATCTTCTAAGGCCTGATACACGGCCCGTACTGTACTTTTCCCTTTTCTGAATCCACTCTGCCTGTCCGTTAAGATTTTATGAGATTCAAGATAGGTCACTATGCGATCATACATTATTTTTTCAAATATCTTATTTATGTTAGACAGGAGGGTGATTGGCCTATAGTTCTCAATTTTATTTTTTTCATTTTTTTTGTAAATTGCCCTAACACAACCCAGCTTTAATGCCTCTGGATAAACTCCCGTTAAGAAAGTCAAGTTAATGATATGAGCAATATCATCCTACATGTTTATAGCTGTAGCTGTAAGTAGATCTTTTACTCAAAATTTACCTCTGCAGGAAGCATCAGACTTCATCCTCAAAATGGTACGCAGCGCTCTTTTTTGCAGAACGTTTTTGATCTTCATAAGGCTACAATTTCCAAAGAACATGGAACCATATCTAAGTCTTGATTCAAAAACTGCCTGATAAACCACTTTCAACGTAGACCAACTCATATACTTTCCCATTACTTTCAAAGAGAAGCAGATAGAACTGAAATTAGTACACAGCTGTGTTATGTGTACATCCCATTTCATAGGTTCATCAATGTAGATACCCAGAAACTTTGATGACTTCTGAGATTCAATGACTTGACTATTTGTTGTTAATACTTTAGGAGTTGTCATATTGGAGTGAGTTGTTTCAAAGAAAGTTGAAGTTGTTTTATCTTCATTCATATGTAGTCAATTGCTATTGAACCAGTGTTGAGCTTGCTGAATGGTGATATCTACAGCTTCTTTCAGATCTGGCACTTCTTACTACAAGGCATGTGTCATCTGCAGGCCAGTAGCTATTTGAGTACATTTCATCTATCAGATGAAAGGGTGCAGCAAGCACGAATCTCTTTAGTGAGTCTGAATTTGCTTGTTCATTTGCTATTTCTTGGATTTCATATTCCACTTCTTAGCTTTGAGGAAGTCGAGGATGTCTCCACTATTAACGTTATTAGGTATGCGTGTTAAAAATAGTCATACTTTCCCCTCACTTGCTATAAATTTGCAATTTTCTTGTGACGAAGCGGTACCAATTATACAACGAGTTGTAGTGTGGGTATCTTTCGTTGAGGTGATTTTCTTTTAAATGACAGTTTTTCATCATTTAGATTTTCTCAGTTTGTGATGACATAATTCACCTCGAATTGTACAAAAATCTACCAACCAGAAGTCAAAATAAGCAGCTGCTGTCTATTAACCAATGGTTGATCAATGAAGGACATGCCAGGAGAGTTGAGGAAAGTTTTCTCTCCAAGGTGAGGTTTACATAAATTTGAAAGTTCATATTCTCTGCTGCTCTGTAAAAATTAACTTGTGTACGTTGTTTTTTTTCCATCCATAACAAACAAAAGTTATAGTAAATAATTTATCTTACGTTTTTAATTTTTTATCCTGAATTCACCTCTGTGATCCTAAAGTTATGTTTAATCATAACTTGTAGCATTGTACGACTACAAGAACATTAACATCTTTGTGAACTATATAAATGGTTGACATAAAATAGTCGTAATGGTACAAGTCATTTTGTTCACTTTTATTCATGATTTTAGCAAAATCATGAAATGCGAAAGTATATCCTGCATTCTGAAAATCCTCATAGAGAAGCTAAGAAAGTGGAAATTACAAAGAAGAAAAAAGAGAATAATAATTTTGAAGCCACTTTTAAGGGTGTGGAAAAATTTATTAAGCAGATAGAATTGAAAGGTCCTTTCAGTCCATTGGAAACGAAAATTTACAGCACAATTTCACATGGAAATAACCGAACTGTCAATATTGAACCTGCATCTGTTAACTGTGTTCTTCTGGATAGCGATCCTATGGATCCGCATACAAGGTGAGTTGTAAGCATATTTAAAAAAGACTTGTTATGTCGGAGAACGCCTGTCAAGAACGAAGTTTTTTACGCTTTTCGATAATCATTTTGACGCTAAGCGTACGATTTCACAATTGTCTCTGTGATGTATGTAAACACTCGAATCGCATGTACATTGAACGTAAACAGTAAATACTTTTTTTTTTGGAGTAGAAAATGTATTTACTATACGGTTACATGTAAACATTGTTAGATTATAATGTACAAAAAAGATTCAAAGATTATTTACAAATATCTTTATAAATTTTTTTATATTTATATCATCTTTATTAAAATATACAAATATAATAACAATAATAGTAATAATGTCATTCCGAATCAGCAACAATGCTGGTGGTGGAACATTACATGACAGACCGGCATTAAATACATCTATATCAATTTTAACAATTAAATAATCAGGTACAATACAAATTTGGGTAGCGAGAAGTAAAATAATAACAAACTTAATTCAACAATTACAATATACATTCTTAAATAGCTACGTAATATCACATTAGGAGCACTTATTGGCAACAAGTTTTTTTTTTATATATATTCATAATAGAGCATTTATTTGACTTATGTGCTGTATCAATTCACTTTTAAATGAAGAATAGTTATCTTTGTCCTTCACAGGATTTGGCAATTGGTTGTAAGTTTCTAGGCATCTGTAAATAGGATCATTGAGAGCTAAATTCGTTCTTACATTTGATAGGTAAAAATTTCTGTGGTTTCTAGTCTTATATGTGTGGGTTTCGCTAAACAAGTTAATTCTAGTATTACATTTTTGTTGATTCTTCTGGATTTTGTAAGTGTATTTGCATTGTTCTATTTGCAATATTTGTTCCAGTGGTATTATTCCTGTATCCTTATATATTATTTCTGTATGTGTTCTGTAGTTATATCCAAATAAAGACTTCACTACTTTATTTTGAAGAGTTTGTATTTTCTTAAATTGTGTTGATCGACATATACCCCATGTTGTTATAAGATAGCGAAAAACTGACAGAAAGTATGCATTGTAAATCATGAGTCTATTTTGTGCATTTAGATAACTGTTACATCTATACAAGGCACCAATCATAGGGACTACCTTTTTTGAAATATGATTTAAGTGTTCATGCCAATTCAATTTATCATCTATGACCAGCCCCAGATATTTGGTGTATTCGACTCTTTGAATCGCTTCAGGGCCAATTTTTATGAACAAATCCTGGGTTTCCATATTTTTGTTTTTAAGCAACATGAAAACAGTTTTATTAATATTTATTTTAAGTTTATTACTGAGGAGCCACTCAGCATAAAGTTTCAAATCATCATTCACCAAATGCTCCAATTCATTGAGGTTATTTCCTTCATAGACAAGGACGGTGTCGTCTGCAAATATATAGTAGCGTGCCCTTAATTTGGCTTTTTTAAGATTTAGTGTATGTAAGGAATACAACATAGGTCCCAAGACTGACCCTTGTGGGACTCCACAGGTAACTTTCTTTAGTACACTATTGACTTTGTCTAGTGTTACATATTGTTGTCGGTCTTTTAAATGTGTCTCTAGAAGATCCGAGCATTTACCTCTTATTCCCATTAAGTTGAGCTTATTCATTAATATTTCGTGGTGAACCACATCAAATGCCTTCTGCAAATCAACAAATATCGTTATGACATATCTTCTATTGTCTAGATTAGTTATAACGTGATTCAAAAAGTCCATTGTGTCGCTTTGCGTATTTGATTGCTTTTGGAAGCCGTACTGAAATCTATCCAGCTCGACATATTTACTCAAAAAGCAACTGACCCTTTTTTTGATGATAATTTCAAGGAGTTTCGACAATGCACATACTACCGTTATGGGGCGATAGTTTTCAACTTTATTTTTTGGTCCTGTCTTAAGAATAGGCGTGATTTTACCAATTTTTAGCACGCTGGGGAAGATACCAGTTGTGAACATTTCGTTGACTAGTTTGACCAATACTGGTACAATAAGTTCCTGAATCAAAAGTAAGTTTCTAACAGTTACATTATCTTGACCAGGAGCAGCATTAACATTCATTTCATTTAGAGCTTCCTTTACTTCAGTACAGTTTGATTCATGTAGATATATCGAATTTCTAATAGTAATTTCCTCAAAGATATGTGTCGGTGGTGTATTTGCTTGATGAACGTCAATACCGTCCACTATTGTTTGACCCACATTTGAAAAATGTGCATTGAAAGCATTTACGATATCTGTCTTTTCTGTTATGAGTTTATTCTCTCTCTCAATTGCCTCTATTTCTGAATGTGTTTCCCCCCCTTTAACTAGGGAATTTATGAAGCGCCATTGCTTTTTGTATTAAGTTATAAAATTTTTCATCTTACTTTTTTTAATTTTTCTAACACATTCTTGCTACTGTTTCCATTTGTCGAATCTTTATTACAAAATGCTACAAATTTGCAATAATGAGACAATATAACTATTGTATCATTTAAAACAACAACAAATATAGAAACTGTTCCTATTAATATATTGAACTTTTATAGCTGTGCTCGCAAAACTCCATAAAAACCACTATATTCAAAAAGTTTTCAAGTTCGTATTGTTTAGAAATCCGGGAAAGAGAATGACAAGTTTTGTGTATTTTTAAATACTTTACGTTTTCTGTGGGAAGTCCGAAATCTTTGCATCTCGTCAACGACATAAATCACGTCCTATTTCAATATTATCTTTCACAGCGTACCGACAATCATATGTTGCTGTATTCCGAGGAAGCCTCATATAATTAGTCAATCGTCCGTTGTAAAACGAATTGATAAATAAAGTCATCTTCCCGATACTCGCAGGGACACATACAGAGAAAGAGGAAGTCGCATGGAGGGGGCATAACGCTTTTTCCTTACGTGACGATTTCTACAAGTCAACTCCTACTGCAATATGTATTCATAGCAAATCAATATTAATATGCAATTGTTTCCTATTAACTACACAACTCCGAAACCCTTGTGGAAAATCTGTCTGGATTGAGTTTTTCATTAGCAATTTACACATATTTAGTTCAATTTGCCCTCTCAGAGCCCTCCTCAACCTATGGAAACTGCTTGTAAATTCGGTGTTGATTAATAGTTTATCAAATTTATTCAATTAATTGACAAGGTTGACTAGAAAACCTAATTTTCACAAAAATTTTCAATGTTTGTAGTTTTGAAGATGTTTGATATATCTGGACCTCCTCTGTTGAATAGGATGCTATACCTCATTGTATATTGCTTTCAGAAAGTCTACATGTAGTTAATGTTTAACTACACTCAGCGTGTAGCATAGTTATGAATATGTCCTCTTCAGCTTAGGTTCACATCTTTCATCACCTCTACAAATTTGGATAACTTCCTGGATGAAAAATGGGTACTAGTTATTCTCAAATATTCAGACGTGTCAAAGCCTGTTCGAATTGTTTTGGGTTTCTTGATATTCTTGATTGTCAAAGGGTTTTTATTTTACAGAAAAGAGTCTTAAGAATTTTAACGGGTATGTCATTATTTTAGAGAATCATGCAGGGAAGTTTTTAGAAGATGCAATATTCTCACTCTACCTGCCTTATATATTTACAATGTGTTAGTTCATTTCTGTAGGTACAATTTGTATGACGGCTCTGCTTTCAAACATGGTTACCAAACTAGACGTATGAGTTATGTTTATCCAAAACATTCATCGTCTTTTTATGAAAGTAGCCCAAGGTATATGAGTATTAGACTTTACAACAGACTGCCTCTGACCATCAGGGCTACTGTTCAATTTAGAAAATTTAAACAAAATGTAATAGAATATCTTATAGAGCTGGAACCGTATACGTTGAGAGAATACTTAATGTAGTTTATTTTCTTATATTTATGTTGTATATATTATTGAATTTTTCCTGTTTGTGACACAATTTCCATTCAAGTCAAGAACTGTATACTTTTGTTGTTCATGATATTGTATTTGGGAATAAAGCTTATATTATTATTATTATTCATACAAATTTTTTTTTTAACCAACTAGCTGAAATTTTATAATTGAGACTTTTATGGTTGACGTTTTCGGAAAAGTGCTTGCATTGCTCAGATTATTCGTATCATCAGCATAATCTACTGTAGATAAATTGTTCATTACGATATAGACTGGTACCTAACTCATTCATGAAAATAATAAAAATGATTTAACCCAGATATTTGACTATAGCAAGCGATAACATTTTTCTAGATATTTTATAATCTTGAAATCTTAGGTCACGCAAATAAATGTAGATTAACCGAAATTTGAGAGATAAATTACCATGAATCTCCAGCTTACTACAACATAATCTGGATAAGTAACATAACTGACAATAAATAATTGTTTTAGGTTGATTGTAGCTGGATCAGTCAATCAGTCAGCCTCAGGAGATAGTCTATTGTTACGTCAAACCAGTATAATGCCGAATATACCTGGATTTCCATTTCTTATGGCATTACTATTCTGTCCAGAGATGGAACCTAAATTAACGGAAGATGGAAGTAGATTGTCTTCGTTGCTATGTGGTCTTGGAGTTCATGAAAATTCCAGCAGACCTTGCTTTTCTCCTCATGACATGGTTCTGACGTTGGACACCGAAATTAATGAAAATGTCATTAACACAGTATGTGTCAAATTTCAGAAATATTTATTTATTCGCCATGATAATTTCATAAAATATCGAATAAGATTACCTTTACTGAAATATTATAGCTACATCGATTATCATTTATAAGGTGTGTTTAGTGTAGATAAAACCAAACAATTATATAGAGATGTCATTGCCAGTACCTTTTATATCTGATATAATTTTATGAACATCAGTGACGATTACAAATTGTTTAATCAGTTCAAAAGGATTAATTATACAGATTGGTAACTTACAAATTATGTTGCCAAAACTATGGATGGTAAAGGTAAGGAGGACCATCTCTATGTATGAGGAAGTGTCCGTCAAAAAGCGTCAAATTGGTGGCGCCACAATAGAAAAGGGGTACATTTTAAATGACGCGCTGTTGTCATATTGAAGTCTGAGATGTAATTCCCAGTACCTTTTATATCTGATATAATTTTATTAACATCAGTGACGATTACAACTTGTTTAATCAGTTCAAAAGGATTAATTATACAGATTGGTAACTTACGAAAACTATGGAGGGTAAAGGTAAGGAGGACAATCTTTGTGTATGAAAAAGTGTCCGTCACAAAGCGTCAAATTGGTGGTGTCACAATAGCAAAAGGGTAAATTTTAAATGACGCGCTGTTGTCATATTGAAGCCGTTTTTACTTATTTACCTCATTAACAAATTCTTGTAGATGGCTGATGAATTATATGAAGTGTTTAAATTGCACTACCTTTCCTTCATAAGATTTGAAGATCTTATTTTCACCCTTTTATTTTTTTTATTTATTTATTCAATGATCACGTGGAATACAAACAGGTAAAAACCCAAAAAACAGTATTCGCCTCTTCGAAGCTACATATACATCGATGTTAAAATTTAAAAATAGAAAAGAAATAATGACAATACAGTTGGATACATAGGTGACAAAATTTTTTATTCATTAGAGAATATTCCTGAGACTTCGCTTCAGATTTTTGAGCGATATATTGAAAAGATCCAGGTCTATGCAGAAGTTGTTAAATGAATCCATTATCCTGAAAATGGGAGCATTCTGTGCACTGTTTGTTCTCCGTAAAGGAGCATAAAATGTGTCACTATTACGTAACCTAATATCAGGGACCCTGAATGGAATTGATTGCAGAATATTAGACACACTGAGTAAACCACTGACAATTTTGTATAATAAAATAATATCTGTCATTTCTCGGCGCTTCTCCAGTTCCATTATGCCGAATTTTTTTCGAATATGTGAGTACTCATGATTATTGTAGGTAATATTATTTTTGAAGGCCAGAAATCTGAGAAATTTATTCTGTACTCTCTCAATTCTCTCTTTATAATATTTGTACTGAGGATTCCAAACTGCTGACGCAAAATTTAACCGACTATAGATGAATGAAAAATATAATATCAAGAAAGTTTTATTATTTCTGAAAGTCCTGTGTCGAAGGACATACCCCAGTAACCTATTTACATCTCCCAGAAGGCGTTCGATGTGCTGATCGAATAAAAGTTTTCTATCAAAAATCACTCCCAAATCCAAATTATGGTCTACTTGCAAAAGAGAATAATCCGCCATGGTGTATTGATGGTCTATATAAGATGCACATTTCTACTGAAAACAATTTTGTGACATTTGTCATAGTTCAGGAAGAGACCATTTTCTGCACAATAATTTAACAATCTATCGATGTCCCGCTGAATCAAAACAAAGTCCTCCACTCCTTTAACTGCTCTATATAATTTGAGGTCATCGGCATAAAGTAGGAAATTGCAATATTTGAAACATTTTTCTATATCGTTTAAAAATTTAATGAAAAACAGTGGTCCCAGATGTGAACCCTGGGGCACCCCTGAAGTACTGCGGAACATGGCAGATCCAATGCCATCTACTTTTACGAATTGAGACCTTCGACTTATATAAGAGGAGATCCACCTCAATAGGTCACCGCATATGCCCACCTCAGCAAGCCTCCGAAGCAACATATCAGTACATATAACATGAACTTGAATTTTTTGATCCAAACATTCTTGAAGATACTCGGAAAAAGTCAAGAGATTAGTCTCAAGATTTCTTCCTTTGTAAAAACCGTGTTGTTGTTCAATTATTATGTTTTTAATATGATTGAAAATATATTTATAAACCAATGATTCAAAAACCTTCGGGATAACGGACATAATGCTAATTGGCCTATAGTTTTCTATATTATTGATCGGACCGCTTTTATGCACCGGAGTGATTGATGAGATTTTCCACTGTTCTGGAAATGTTGCGGTGCTCAATGAAAAATTAAAAATGTGGAGTAGGGGGATGGCCAAAGATTGTGAACAATTTTTTAGCAGTATTGGAACCAATGAAATTGTGCTGGTTATTTAGATGAAGGCGCAATTCTTTGCTACACTTTTTGTAACTGAAAATCATTCTGAAAACTGCCTAGTTGAAGAAAGGATACGATTTTTCCACATATTAAAAAAAATCATTTTTATGATTTTTGAAGTTGGAGATGGGATAGCAAATCTATACTTAAAAAGTATTTTTGCATTAATATTATTGGCAATTTATGAGTATAATCAGTTCTATAGATATTATGTTCTAAATCAGCACTTGCTAACCTATAATAATGTTATATTAGAAATAGCAATAAATAATTTTTATATTAATGATTGAAATCATATTTTGATTCTTCTGTTACATTAGTTTAATCCAGTATTTCTCGTTGTTATAACTGAATCTTCAGATATAACTATGAAAAAGTCTGGATGCTTCTTATAAGTCTTCATTGGAAAAATATAAAAGTGGCTTCCTATTTCAAAATTGGGAGGAAAATAATGGAGTTCATAGAGATTTTGTCTCTATATATTCATTATATTGATTATATAATTCATGTGTGAATGAGCCAATAGAATCCGTGAATTTTGCATAACGACTGCGTATAGATAAGTGAATATACCCTTGACGACGTGATATAATCGTTTTGGTGTTTCGCCTCGTGTCAAAATGTATGAATATTTTCATATTGACGGTGTTTTGACGTTTGTCAAAAAAAATTAATATTTTTTATTCGTTATATAATCGTAGCGAATACCACCCGAGCAATCGAAAATAATCGATTATACTGACCTCGTCACTCGGCGTATTTTTTTAAAACACCACTCGAGCTGCGCTCTCGTGGTGTTTCGCAAAATACGTCTCGTGACTCGGTAGTGTAATCGATTATTTTCGATGCTCTTGTGATATTATTACTGATTATGTTTCCTGAAGAAATCTAATAACAGTTAATTTTTAAAAAGACATGTTGTTTCAGGTTAATGAGTTACGTTATACAATGAACTCATCTCTTGATAAAATGAAGGAAATATATGATACTGATGATAAAACTGAAAGGGTAGAACCTTACCAAAGATCCATAAAGGAAAAAATATTTCAGTGAGTATTGAAAAAAGAATCATAATTGTTCATAATATTTTAAATGCATCTCTTATATTTTTCTTGTAGATTATTGAGGTTGAAAATCAAAAGTATAAAGCCAGTCTTTAATAAAAATACTGAAATGTGGAGAAATTACCCGCTCGATTTGGAAATTTTGAGGCCACCACTTAAAGAAACACTTGTATGGCCACTTCATTGGTTCATCAAAATTAGAGAATTGGATAGCAAATCATCCCAGTTACAAATAAATGTTAGCAATCTCAAGAATATGGCTAAAAAGTAAGAATTTTGTAAAAAATGTGATTTATGTTAATTAAGGCCTCAGTGAAATAGCGTTTTGCGTGGCGTTGAGAAGAGCCAAATATAAGTAAATATATCGGTAATATTTCTAAAAGAGGTTATTTGCTGTGAAACATGTATTATTTATGAAACCAAAACATTTCATTTTGTGTAGTAACAGAACATAGTTCGACCCCCCACCCCCCACCCGCTGCACCCGCGAGCATTGGTAAATAAACCAAGTTTAATCTTCACACACCTAATGTGTGCACAAAAGTTTCGGGGAACAAGGTCAAAATTTGAGGTTTTTTTGGCTTTTTCTCGAAAACGGTACGTTTTATCAAAGTTGTAGATCTTAAAACTCTCTATAAAAATGGTCTTCATGATTTTTTTCATAAGAGTTACTATTCCTGAGATATTGCGATTCTAAGAGTCACATTATACATGATATGCACACATTTCCAAGCCACCTATGAGATAGTGTACTCGACGCGTTTTTTTTTACCGTGGTTTCCTCTGTAGGCCTACTCCACTAACTGTCATGGCAATTTTAGGATAATTTAAGGGAACAATGCCCGTCAAGTTCTAGATATTACCTTATTATTGTTATTGATTATTGGGTTAACTATTGTTTTGATTTTTTTAGATATTTTTTTCAGATTCATACTCTTGAAAGTCTACTTCAACAGGCATGTCGTCTTCGATTTCTTCTTCTTCCTCTTGCTGAATGTTCATAAATTGTTCAAATGTGGCTGAGTCACAATTAAAATCACGGAAATCTGTCTATATTGTACTCAACTGGACATTTAAGCAATAATGACTTTGGCAATTGGTACACGCTGGAGAACACAGCAACTCGACTGTTTTACAGCCTTATTTGGTATTACAACCTTTTTTTGCAATTGCAAAAAATAGTGTTGCGGAGTTTTTCTGGAGCTGGTGGGAGTGAAGTTTGAATAGGTTCCAGAGTATTATCTATCAATTTCCAACCCCAGTCTTCTGGGTTCAGTTGATTGCCTAGCCATGTTAGAACTTGATAGTATACTCGATACAAGTGTTGAATAGCAGATGCCGATGTTGGAGGAAGACATGATAGTTGTTCTTGTTTCGCGTATTTTTTTACAAAATTTAAGTATCGGTAATTATCAATGCAAGTAATTTTTCTTGGAGCTCCATAAACCGCAAGAAGAAAGCGAATACCTCCCGTAATTATTGTTTGAGGTGTGGAATCAATTTCTGTAAATACTTTAGCGCAGTCAGTCAAATCTTTTTTTCGAATAATGTAAATACTGATGTTTTGCCCCTTCTGTACATTGCTGACGAAGTGTCGCAGCCGGTTATCGCTGTAAAAATAAAATATAGTTTTGGCATTTGGGATAAGCTGATGAACTTTTTGAAGAATATATTTCTGTTCGCTGTTGAGCAGCCCTTCCAGGTTTCAGAAAATAAATAATTTTATCCATTGGAGGCCTTGCAGTGAGTAGTACTAACAAATCAACATATAAAAGAGACACAAATAGGTATTTATACTTGTCTTAAGTGCCTGATTATGTTATACGTGGCTTATATGTGCATATCATGTATAATGTGACTCTTAGAATCGCGATATCTCAGGAATGGTATATCTTAGGAAAGAAATCATAAGGATCATTTTTGTAGAGAATTTTAAGATCTATAACTTTGGTTTTTTATGATAAAACTTACCGTTTTCGAGAAAAATCTAAAAAACCTCAAATTTTGACCTTTGACCCCGAATAACTTTTGTAGCGAAAATAGGATTGATGGGCATTTTTAAAGTAAACCCCAGCTCTCCACCAATATTTGGCTCTCCGGGAATTTTTGTTATTTGACCACTATTTTTATGTCTAAATTGACCGGACTATTACTGCTAACCAAATACAAATATATATATATATATATATATATATATATATATATATATATATATATATATATATATATATATATATATATATATATATATATATATTATATGCAACATGTATTGTTTAATTTTCAGATTGATACCATTTGAAGAAACAAAATGTGAAATATGTGATAAAGAATTATTCTCACTAGGTGAAGTAAGGAATCATATTATATGCCCAGTACATAAGAAGAAAGAACAAGAAATGAATTTGCTAATACCATAAAATTACAGAAAATCTTGAAAATCTTTTCCTTTTTTAAAATATTTTTATTTTTGTACTAGAAGTTCCTGATATTGTTTGGAGTTTATTCAATTAATACTGACTAAGTAGAATATTCTTTCAATTAATAAAGTTTTATTTTATTACCAACCTATTGAAAATAATTGGAAACCCCCACCTTTTATTGGATTATATTTATTTTAGTAGACATATTGTGAATATCTTTTCTTGTGCATGAGTTAGCTGTATTGCTCATATCATACAAATTTCTGTGAATTTTCAAATGACGAAGGTATTGAATTATTTTGGTAAACTTAGATAATGCAAAAGAAGCTTTTTCTGATAAATGTAGCAATTTACTATACATATAAATGAATTTAGTTTTTGATTTGATGAAAATTCATGATCAGGTACTATCCTCTGCATTTTGAACAAGAGGAAATAAAGGTTCATATTCATCAGAAAAAGTTCAATACACCAGAATGAATTTACAGAGACTAGAGTAAATAATAGAAGTTACTTTGTAATATTACCACGTGTTGCAGGATTTTGATTAATTATTTTTGTTATATATGATAGCGAATTTCGATTTTGACAGATGACCTATTCTTTTATATTGCAAATCGTACCCCGCCATAATTTATGAGGAAAATAAAAAAATTCATAAGTGTTAACTCGTAGATGAATAATAACTTTAAAAATCCAAACAATCTAAAATCAACCACCGCTGGAGTGTCAAAATAAATATATGGACTAATGAAGTACGTATCAAATGAATAATACTAATCTTTTATTGTGTGGAATCA
>JARQZK010004376.1:117500-127500 GCA_030704885.1 Cynegetis impunctata
TGTATGTATAGAGTATAGTCAATATTCTGCACATTGAAGACTATTGGCAACAAGATTTTGTATCAACTCTACCTATGAAGAGAATTTCAATGAAAAAACTTTCAGTTAAGAAATTTGAATTAAAAATCAATGTTTCACAACAATAAAAAATTTTAACAACTATTTTACACAAAAGTGTTTATTCCATTTCAACTTCGTTTTCTTCTTCAATTTCTGCTTCTTTATCCCAGTCTTTCAGTTTTGCATCCATCATGAAGTTATCTCTCAACACATCCCATACTTTTTCTGTTTTATGTTCATCGTCATTTTTCTGAAAATTCCTAGAAACATTCGATTTCTGCAGGGATTCATCAACGTTCTGAGATTTTTCACCCATTAAAACATCTAAAAATGTGTTTTTGTCTATATTCTGCATTACTTTGGCTTTTTTAACTTCTAATGGTCCAGCTTCCTCCAACTTCTCTTTAATATCTTTTTGCTGATTTCTCACAGCATTAAATAACTGAACAACACCTTTAGTAGCTATTTTTGCTAATATCCGTTCTCTGTCTTTCTCAAGAATATTTGGTTTAACTCGAAAATCAAGTATTTCTTTTTTCTGTAAAGGAATGAATAGCATTAACAAACAAGAACATATTGTGAAGGAGTGAAGGTATATAATTGGGTGATCATAAAAATATGAATCGTTTAATGAATATTTTCAATCATCCAAAAAACTTACATATTCTATTTCCCTGTAATATTGCTCATTTTCATCATACATACCCTTTTCCTTTTAGATCGGACATTTTCTGATTTTTCTTGTAATGGTTCATCCAATACTTCTTCTTTAAGTTTACCATCACTTAACTGTACTTCAAATCCAGCAGGTTTTGGTTTCTCCTTCACTTGAGTTAATTTCTTAGCTTTATGTAAAACAATTGGTTTACTTGTTTTGGGTCTTGTTTTGAGAATTTTTGATATTGAATCTACCCATGCGAGATTTTGAGTGACACCTTCGTCATTAGAGTCCATGGTAGAGTCCATTAGCACTTTTTATAGATGACGAAAAATGAAAACGGGGGGTGAAAAAAGTAAGATTGCTAAAGAAACAGAACTTGTATACCCTTTGGTTAAAATAGGTTAAGAAATTAGCTTCATAGAAAAGTATCTATAATAATGTTACATGCTCTGTGATACTAGCAGTACTAGCATAAGAGGGAGCTTTCCGACTACGACACTGTGTGACACGGTGTTCATCGCTTCTTGTTCCAACTACGACACAGTGACACACGGCCGAACACAAAAAAAAGTTGAGTTGGAGCGTGTAGTGTTTCAGTACTACCAACATTTATAGTCGAAGTTGGAACAAGAAGCGATGAACACCGTGTCACACATTGTCGCTCTGTGTCGTAGTTGGAAAGCTCCCAGTGTACCAAGTCGATACATGAGACGTGAGTAAAGTCAAAGCAGTAGTGAAGGCAACAGTGCAAATCAGAGGAGTGTCACCGCTACAAAAATGGCACAACATTTTAAAAAAGAATCAAGACTTTGCGAATCTTCAGAATTTATTTTGTGTTATGGCCTCAATACCGATATCAAACGAGGCAAGGGAAAGGGTTTTTTCTCATGCTAACTTAATTTGGTATGAGAGGCCAAAACGTTTGACACTCGAGCATGTCAGAGCAGAGATTCAAATTAAAACTAATTTTAGCACGACTTGCAGTGAATTTTATAACTACGTTTCAAGAAAAATGAAATCCTAAAGGCAGCGAAATCTAACGGAAAAAATAGTTTTAATAAAAAATAAATTATTTAAACTCAAAACTGCGTCAATAATTAATACTTAAACTACGATTTTATAGTAATATTTTGAATTTCTACTAGTCCAATAAGTCTGATTATTATTATGTAGTATTAAATTCAAATTTACTAGTAATATCAGTTGCGAAACACAATAAATTAAATCTTAATTTGAGAAAACCTTGTTTTTTGTTTGTCCCGATCTACAACCCTTAATCCCGATTTGTTTCACCATCTGCCCCGATTTAAAACAAATCGGACCTGGCAACACTAGTCATTACTGCAATTGTACTCTATAAATAACATAAACTAAAGTGAATCCAATATTTTGGATAAAAAATGAAATTACTTCCGATACCTCCAATCTGACATGAATATGATTCCGTCACAGTTTCGTAGTAGTACTACATTTTCAAGCCGCATTTTGCTTCAAACTGCAGTCGCAAACGCAATCATACACGAAACATTTTAGTATGTTAATACGTAATACTCCACAATGCTATACTCTGGGTCTGGATATATTGAGTAGAGCGCCATTGGAAAATCCTAATGAGCCCATATACGAGGTTATATCCTGGAACATTTGTTTTTTTTATAATAATCAATATTTTTCAAGAAAAACTAATACACTAGTTATATACTACTATTAACTATAAATTATCAAATAAGTACTAACCAATGAAAGACAAATTGGCACTAATAAAAGTAGTTTTGGTATATTATGAAACAATCAAAATACAAGTTATGTCCATTGAAAAGCTATTTTACAGATATTCTGGAATCATACCCCATTTACTTGCCATAGTTTGGGCCAATTCTTTTATATCTAAAAATTTGTTTTGAAGCTTACATATTTTATTTGAAAGATTTTTCAAATGTTAGTTTTATTTTAGGATATCCTGTTTGCTCATTTTGTATTTCTATTTCGGGACTACGAACCCAATTAAGTTATTAATAAAAACGAATGTTTGGTTTCTTGTTTATAATTTGATATATTAAATTAATATAAATAAATAATTATTAAATTTTGTTAAAAATTCAAATCCACTATTCATTAATTATCTCATAGGCATTGAGTCCAACCGCTGTCCACGGGCCCTTTGAGCTAGTGGTCCTCATTCCAATGTACCCAAAGAACATGGCGCTGCACACCTTTAGTCAGAAATGGAAACGATATATCTAAAATTCTTTCAGAGATTGAATGGAAATATCTTAGCGTGGAAACTTTTGTTCTACCAGAAGATTAATTATAATTTTTCGAGAAATTGCTCAATCATTGTATTGATTTATGTATACATTCACTCATGTTCCTTCATTGCTCTCGCGACGTTTGTTAATACAAGCGATACATCGGCTGATGTCCTCATGGCAGCGTTGACATGCAAATCAAGGAAAAAATAGAGTCATATCAGCCCTAAGGCTCCGAGGGACCTACAGTTTAACGCCGGTTCCGAACGGCCAATGGGCTTGTAAACGATGTACATTACCCAACAATTTGATCATAGATATAGTACCACGAAATTCCGGACATACATTAATGACAGCACGAAATAAAATCTCTCCAGATTATCTAAAGGCTCTTGCACCGTATATTATTAAACTAAGTTTAATGATAAACCGAGTTCAATTTGACATTTTGGCTTGCACCAAAATATAAACGGCGTTTAAGCCGTTTTAAACACTGCATAAACCAAGTTTAGTTAAACGACGTTTTTCATTAAAACGGTGCAAGAGCCTGCTAGTGACGCTGTATCAGCTCGGTTGTATCTATTTATTTTAGTCCGTGGTACTAGTTTGTGAATTATTATTTGGAGAACATTCCACCGTCCAAGAAGATCTTATTTCTGTGGATTACCTTCCATAAGACCATAAAAATAGAAGTATCGGAGGCGCGAAAATCAATAATCGAACAGAGGAAGACCAAATATTTGAATTAATGCACTATACATTAAACAGAGAATATAAATATAAATTTGCTTTGCTCGGTACATTATTTTAGAGAATGAAAAAACAAAATGTTCGCACTTTATCTCTTGTAGTTTGTACTTTTACCTATTTGTTAATAGGAGCTGCAGTTTTTGATGCTTTAGAATCGAAAGAAGAAAGCAAAAGAGATGATCTACTGAAAGGTAATGCCTTGAGCATAACTTAATGTTTATATATCTCTTAATTTCCTTAATGGAACATTTCAGTATCCTCAAATTCACTAAAAAAGAAGTATAATATATCAGATGATGACTATAGAATGATAGAACTGGTAATTACAGAATACAAACCTCATAAGGCTGGTCCTCAATGGAAATTTGCAGGAGCATTTTATTTTGCGACTGTTGTTTTAGCAATGATTGGATATGGCCATTCAACTCCAGTTACAGCTGGAGGAAAGGCGTTCTGTATGGGTTATGCTATGGTAACACAATTAGAATAAATTTAAATTTTTATAATTGAATTCATCTTGATTAATTCATATAATTTACTGCAGTGTTAGGACTAAAATAAATTATTTTAAATATATATATAAATTTAAATAATTTAATGTCATAGGTAGGTATACCACTAGGCCTGGTCATGTTTCAAAGTATAGGAGAACGACTCAACAAATTCGCTTCTGTGGTAATTCGCCAGATAAAGAAATATCTGAATTGTGTGAAAATAGAGGCAACAGAAATGAATCTTATGTTTGCTACTGGGATGCTGTCTTCGATCATTATAACAACTGGAGCTGCTGTGTTTTCTAGATATGAAGGATGGACATATTTTGATAGCTTTTACTACTGTTTTGTTACACTGACCACTATTGGATTTGGAGACTATGTAGCCCTTCAGGTAATATTTTCAACATAAATAACTGTTTATATTGAATATGTGTGAATTTCGTGTTTTAGAATGACAACGCACTGAAGGATAAACCAGGATATGTTGCGTTGAGTTTAGTTTTCATTTTGTTTGGCTTAGCTGTTGTTGCTGCTAGTATAAATTTGCTGGTATTACGTTTCATGACAATGTGAGTTGATCATATACATGATATTCATTTTATAGAAGCTTTACATATATATTCTTTTACAGGAATGCAGAGGATATTCGTCGAGAAGAGCAAGATCTTCAGTCATCATCTCATCATGTTCTTACTCTTGATGGGGAAGTGATGGCAGTCAATGGAAAACTTCTTGCAGGACATGCTTACATGGAAGAATCGGAATTTGACCATATGTCAGTATGTTCATGTAATTGCTTAGGACTTAACCATGGGGATAATCAAGAACTATTGTTGGACACCAGTTATCTTCCTTCTCACACAGTATTATCTACCAATTTGAACATCAAAAGAGCATCAGTGTGACAATATACTGAAGACGAAAATATCATTCGATGAATTGAAGTCAAACATGGAAAAATGGAATTTCTGAAATTATTACATTTTCTTGGGTAGATAAAAACATCAATTTAATCAATCTACTTTAAAATGTGTTTTGTATTGTGAAAGGGAAACAAAAATCTATATACTGCTTATCCATGGGATTATAAGTAATACTTCATTATAGAAATCATCTGCAAAGATCGAATATTTTGTTTGAAAACTCAAACTTCAAAATAAATATAAAAGTAATTGAAAGGGGTTGAAAATAAGAAATATGTACTACTGTTTATGTAGATGAGTATGATAGAATTGAAATGAAGTGTGATATGGTAGAAAAATAACATCATTAAGGTTTCAGAATGAAAACTGATACCAGCAAGTGTACACACAGTGAGGATTAATTGCTGGTATGAATTCAATACTTGAATTCCTTTCAGAAAGAAATCCTTCAATACTGATTACTAATTAACAAATGACTCAGATTTTGATTACTTCTAGAATGCTTAAAATCAGTATTTTTTCTTATCCCCCTTTTCTCTTCTGTAAAAGTAAAAAATCTGGTTTTTTCTAAGCGCAAATCTTCAAGATCGCTTTTCATTTCATACTTAAACTGAAGTGGTGAATACTGAATATCTCAAGTTCAATTCGAAAATAGTTCTAGATTCTAGAATAACGCAAATTTTCTAAATCAAAGTGAAAGAGATGCCTTCTCAAATAATGAAATATTAGATGAGCATTTAGAATCTTTGGTCATAGTGGATCGTTTGTTATAACTTTCCAAAAGTACTTTTAATTTGAAACAATGCTCCTGGAAAATTTAGCAATAACATTTCTCAAATACTACTACAATAAATATAACATAATTTCTTGATTTCGTGCCTGCAATAAACTGTTTCGAATTGACTTCAGTAAACGAAATCTGAAATGCCATAAAACTTAATAGTTAAAAGTTACTCATTCTACTATGAAGAATCAGAAATTATATTGAAAACACTTGTTTTCAAGTTTGAATACACATATAATTTTTTTCAAAATTTAATTTGAATCTCTCAAGAACAAGTTTTTGTTCCTAATTGAAATGTATTCACATCAAATAGAGGCCATATTCAATTCGAATCAATGTTAACTGAATTAAACCTGAACTTGAAAGTAAATATAAATAACTTCTTAGTTAAATCAAATGTATATAAAAATGTCATATTCAAGTACATAATTATATTAATTTGTAATCGTCTAAATTATTTCGTCATTCGTGTACCTGTTCTAGATCTATAGCAAGGTGGTTTGATGTTTAACCTTCGAACAATTCGATTATCCCATTTTCTCTTAAGGAAAGAACAGTATATTGGATATTATAGAATAACTGCTTTATTTGAAAGATTGTACGGTATTATTCGATGTCACTGCAGTGCACTAAGTCTTAAATGTATAAAAGATGGAATAAAAATTTCGCCGAAACCTCAAACGTTTATTTGATGATCTGAACTCATTAATTTCATTCTACTTGTTAGTCTAGACATCAAGTCCTTTTTTGTTCAACTTTTCACAGCAGTCTCGGAAAAATATAAACAAGGTGTCATTCGATTCGGAATAGCATGTAGACGATTTAAAAAAAAGGAATGTATGTTTTTTTTTGAAATATCTCAAAACTAATTGAGATTTTTGAAATGTAAAATAAGATTGGCAAAGAGGATTAAATTTCCTAAAGGAAAGTCCCAATACCCAGAACTGTAGAACCAATATTTATAATTTTCTCAGAGGTGAAAATACGGCCGAAAACGGGTACTCTGGCTTGCGCAAGTACATTTAGGACACTAACAATAAAAATTATATAACCAAATTAAGTATTAAAATTAAGAAATGAAATGAAGAGTTTGAATTTTGGATAGATTGCAAGTGTGATATTTGATAAACTATAGATCCGAAATTTTTTCCCTTACTTGGAGCTATTCTTGAAAGGCTTTGAAAAATGTTTATTTTTCATTAACAATTTAAGTAGTTGTAAAATTGAAAACTTTAATTATTTTTAAAAGAATTTCTATTCTCTCATAAACAATGCATTGTTTATAACAATTTTTTAAACAATAAGATATAAAAATTTTAAAAAAATCATTTCCATGCAGCTTCCGATAATGGAAAACGGATCATTAAAATTTTCAATTTTTTTAACGGTAATCTATTCTAAAGCCTTTCAAGGAAGAAAAAAAATTACAGATCGATAGTTTATCAATTATCACACATGCAATGTTCAGGCCGCAAGAGATTATTACTTACCTACTGCATAACTTAATGAAGAATCACGATAAATTTTTTTTGCGGGCGGATTATTGTTCATTAATCTATATTATAACTTTCACAATTTTAGCGAGTGGAACTTTATTTTTTCAAAAATCATTACATGCTATTCCGAATCGAATGATATCTAGTTCATATTTTTCCGAACCGCTGAAAAAAGTTGAAGCGTTCTTTTATTTGCCTAAAATTGCTGTTTACATACCAATGTAAGTCACTCAAGAGGAGAAAACATCCACTGAATTAATATTAAGTTTGTACACTTTCAGCTGTTGGTGTGGAAAGAGTTTGAATAGTGCAAATAATTATTTGTATGCATTTATATGAATAGTTTCCTCAGTAAGTATTACGGAGGTTAGATTCAGTAAAGATTTCTCAATATGCTGAATGAATGGTGTTTACAGCAAAAATCTCAGCAGTTCTGGTATCTTTATTTCTAATTTAAAATATTGAAATCACTAGCGAAAAAAAAATAACTTATTCAATTGAATGGTTGATCTTTTTTCAGAAGGTTATTGAAATTATACTCTGGATAGTATAATTTACTTTACCTTAGCCTTTGATAGTGTAGTATTCCTTCAAGACCAGACTATTAAATTATTTCAAATCTAAAATTTTCACTTCAAGAGACATACATTTTTTTAAGAGCATACTATTCTCAAAGTCCTATAAGGCCACCATGTTTTGTCACAATAAGTGATTGTGATGGCCTCTAGAAATATACTGTTGTATATGCCTCATTTATCTGCTTATAAATTGGTGGAATATAAATCACATCAAGATGAAAACACTCAATTTAAACAAAGATTATAAATTCAAGATGTATCTTACTTTATCTTCAATTTTAACACTTACGTACTAAAACATAATGTAAATTTAAATTATTAAAATTTATTGAATTGAGCTTGAATACATTTCCTATTTTGACTAGCTTTTTCTCAATCATTTTTATAAAAACTAATTAAATGTTTTAAAACTTCATCATTATATCCTTCCAATACTGGACTACCAGACTGATATTGGCAAACGTTGAAAAGAGGTAGTCTCTCTGTCTGAAACCAAACATTATTATTACTACTGTTTTCTAAATTCAATGTATTCAATTGTAAAATTCCAAACTGGAAGTGTCTACCATCAGTATTGACACACTGTACTGTCACAGGGCTAGGCAAGTCTCTTGTACTTTCCTAAAAAACAAAAAAAAATTAATACCACGCCGTTACGAATTTAATATCTGGAACTTACACCAAATCTCTGTTTGGCATAAGATGCTGCAACAGTGAAAGTCTTTAGTAATGACAAGCCATGGATTTGAGTTTCAGTTACTTCCTCTTCAAATATATTCTTCACTTGTGTAATGTCATGATTAATGAACACTGTATGTGGGTGATAAGCACGAACATTTTTATTTATAGCTGAAATAGTATAACTATATTAATTTATGGAATAATAAGGAATCAATCAAATTCTTAGACTTCTACTCAGAAACTTTATTTTTATTGTAAAAGTATGCAAAAATCAGAATGAATTGAGAAAGAGTTGATATATATATATATATATATATATATATATATATATATATATATATATATATATATATATATATATATATATATATATATAGTATAATCTATTAGTGCCAATATACAGAATGTATTTACACAGGTCAATATATGTCAATATAATGTTTTATAATCTAAACACTAAAATAGTAGACAATTGAGAAAAGTTATTGAAGCAACATACAAGAAATACATATTTAAAGAAACACATTAATGTAACAACAATCATACTAAGAGATTAAAATGGGATATATATATATATATATATTTATATATATATATATATATATATATATATATATATATATATATATATATATATATAAATTAAATATATATATATATATATATAAATATATATATATATATTATATATATAATATATATATATATATATATATATATATATATATATATATATATAATCTCTTGATAATTATTAGCAATAACAGGCTGGTTGATCTTAAAAAATCGATTTTATTAAAGAGTTGACGTTTCACTTCGATATTCGTAATTGAAATTTCTTTGACATTTATTGAGTTTTTACGATTCAACCAGCCTGTTATTGCTAATAATTTATCAAGAGATTAAAAATAGATCACAGGCAACAACAAATTCGAATAAATATTATATATAATATATATATATATATATTTTTATATATATATATATATATATATATATATATATATATATATATATATATGTATAACTTCCTAATTTACTACCAACTTCTAATGTAATTATTCCGAACTGTAGTTTTGCAAAAAAAGAGAATCATATAAACATACGCATAACTTTTGTGTAGTTTACTTTATTTATTGTTTTCCACAGCTTAATCAAGATTAACAAGTAATGATCAACATACGATTTTTAGTAATCATTCAAAAGATTTTGTAAATTCTCTCTATAATGGTTGAATAAAGAATATAAAATTATTCATTTGAATTACCTGTATTTCACAAAGAAATTCCATGGTTCCAATTCCTTTGCTAAATTTACATTG
>JARQZK010004376.1:132500-142500 GCA_030704885.1 Cynegetis impunctata
TTTGGGTAGCGAGAAGTAAAATAATAACAAACTTAATTCAACAATTACAATATACATTCTTAAATAGCTACGTAATATCGCATTAGGAGCACTTCTTGGCAACAAGTTTTTTTTTTTATATATATTCATAATAAAGCATTTATTTGACTTATGTGCTGTATCAATTCACTTTTAAATGAAGAATAGTTTTCTTTGTCCTTCACAGGATTTGGCAATTGGTTGTAAGTTTCTAGGCATCTGTAAATAGGATCATTGAGAGCTAAATTCGTTCTTACATTTGATAGGTAAAAATTTCTGTGGTTTCTAGTCTTATATGTATGGGTTTCGCTAACCAAGTTAATTCTAGTATTACATTTTTGTTGATTCTTCTGGATTTTGTAAGTGTATTTGCATTGTTCTATTTGCAATATTTGTTCCAGTGGTATTATTCCTGTATCCTTATATATTATTTCTGTATGTGTTCTGTAGTTATATCCAAATAAAGACTTCACTACTTTATTTTGAAGAGTTTGTATTTTCTTAAATTGTGTTGATCGACATATACCCCATGTTGTTATAAGATAGCGAAAAACTGACAGAAAGTATGCATTGTAAATCATGAGTCTATTTTGTGCATTTAGATAACTGTTACATCTATACAGGGCACCAATCATAGGGACTACCTTTTTTGAAATATGATTTAAGTGTTCATGCCAATTCAATTTATCATCTATGACCAGCCCCAGATATTTGGTGTATTCGACTCTTTGAATCGCTTCAGGGCCAATTTTTATGAACAAATCCTGGGTTTCCATATTTTTGTTTTTAAGCAACATGAAAACAGTTTTATTAACATTTATTTTAAGTTTATTACTGAGGAGCCACTCAGCAGAGAGTTTCAAATCATCATTCACCAAATGCTCCAATTTATTAAGGTTATTTCCTTCATAGACAAGGACGGTGTCGTCTGCAAATATATAGTAACGTGCCCTTAATTTGGCTTTTTTAAGATTTAGTGTATGTAAGGAATACAACATAGGTCCCAAGACTGACCCTTGTGGGACTCCACAGGTAACTTTCTTTAGTACACTATTGACTTTGTCTAGTGTTACATATTGTTGTCGGTCTTTTAAATATGTCTCTAGAAGATCCGAGCATTCACCTCTTATTCCCATTAAGTTGAGCTTATTCATTAATATTTCGTGGTGAACCACTCCATTATATGGAGATTCCTCGGAATACAGCCGGTTGTCGGCACGCTATGAAATATTTTATTAAAAAATGACGTAATTTATGGCGTTGACGAGATGAGAAGACTGCGTTTTGCGAGCGCAACTATAAAATTTCAATATATTAATAGGAACAATTGATATATTTGTTTTTGTTTTGAATTAAACATGAGTTAGGTATATTATCTTATTATTGCAATGTGTAAAGCTACAGTTCCACCGGAGGAACATTTTGTTGCTGAATGTTTCTCCTTGTTCCCAAAAATAGAAACCTATGGCAGCATACGTAAACTTCTTGTTTCCACTAAAGCAACTAAAATTGCCATATTGCTTAGAAATAATCAACATTTGTTGCCGAAACATAAAGAAATTTTAAGGAACATTTTGGAACATTTACGTAAACACGCAACAGCAAAAAAAATGTTATTCCGGTGGAATCGTAGCTTGAAGGGTGACAAGGACAAGTAGAAACAGTCAACATTTGTTGCGGTAACGTAATGAAATTTTTCTCTGCTTCATAAGATTTGCGTGGTATTAAGTTCTTAAGCTATTAGGTACTTATAAACTGTGGAAAAGTATGAAAAACGATACTAAGAAGTCAATTCAAAATGGAAGCTTCGTGAGTTTCGAAAAAAATTATTGAAGAAACTCGGTAGAAACCTAAAATACTTGGCTCATAGTTTCACTGTATTAAAATAATTACTTATTTAACAATAGAGGACAGTCAATATGTTTCGAGTTATGAACTCATTATCAAGACTAACTACAGGAGAGCATTAAATAATAATTTTATAATACAGACAATATCAAAGGTGGTACTTGAAAATCAATTTGTTCGTTTACAAGGGGTAATTTACTGTTATGGGCGAAACTTATTTCGAAAATTTCGAGGAGGTCAAGACGCTTTCCTTTATTACCTGAATGATAAAATTGAGTTTTGTTGAACTCCACGAAATAATTAAATTCGATACAATGTTCGGAGAATCTCAGTTATTAGAATACGTCCGTAAGATTTTGTAATTTTAATCATTGAAACTGACTGAGAAAAACTAAATGCTATTGTTGCCTCACGGTGCGAAGCTGACAGTGAAAGTATCACAAAATCGTTAGTTAAAAGTAAAACTTAATAGTGAAAACAGAAAAATGATTTCGAAATTCAACCTCCTAGTGAGAAGACGAAAAAGACAAGCAGATAACAAATCTGCTGTCTGTTTGAGGGATAACAGTCTCTAAGGAGTTAGAAGGTTGAAAATTTGCATTAGCGTAGCTCATCTATATGCATTGCGACTATTTCAAGGCGTTTTCTATACGAACGCTTGGTTCAGACTTTAAACACCATGGTCCCACTTATTGGCCAGTCAGTTTAGATAATCAATTGGCAATAATTCCAAAAGTTTTCAAACTTTGATGTAGGGTCGGGAAAGAGATAAAAACAAACTATGAAATTTTGCAACCTTTTCCGAAGTCCGGAAATTGTTAAAAATGCAATACTTTAATGATTATTTGCCGAATTCTTGCGAAAAAAATTCCAAAAGTTCTGCAAACTTGGACTCGTGTTAAATACTACTATATTATTTCATGTCAAGTATCAAATTTGCAACCAATTTAAGGGTACGGAACATTTTTTTAATTCAAAACTAACGTTTTTAATTTTAATTCGTGGTAATTTTTTCGAACAAGATGGTATCGAAATAATAACAAAAGTTTTGAAACTTGGTTGCAAATTCAGAAAACATCTATTCTGATGCATTTGCAAATTTGCAACCTTTTACGCGGTCCGGAATTATTTATATATATATTCTTTTAATTCGTGGTCATTTCTTCGAGCAAGATGGTATCGAAATAATTACAAAAGTTTTAAAACTTGGTTGCAAATTTAGAAAACATTTATTCTGACGCATTTGCAACCTTGTACGCGGTCCGAAACTTTATGCAATTTGCAAAAATTAAAAATCCAAAAATCATATTTTTGCAAATTGCATAAAATTCCGAACCGCGTAAAAGGTTGCAAATTTGCAAATGCATCAGAATAGATGTTTTCTGAATTTGCAACCAAGTTTCAAAACTTTTGTACTTATTTCGATACCATCTTGCTCGAAAAAATTACCACGAATTAAAAAATTATAAATAAACATGTTCCGGTCAACGTAAAAGGTTGCAAATTTATACAACTGTTCGGTATATTTTTCCGAAGTATCTATCAAGTTTGCAGAACTTTGGGAATTTTTTTTCACAAGCATACAGCAAAATTCAATGTTATCGCAATTTCAACAATGTTCCGGACTTCGGAATAGGTTGCAAAATGAGATTTGTTCCTTTCTCTATGAAGCATTCACTTGAGTGAAGTTTAAAAACCGTTGGAATTATTGTTAAATTTTCGATTTTCAATGACTCAACTGACTGGCCTATTAACAACGCTTAAATTCAAGATGTGAAGCCAATTAAATTCTGGTAATATTTATCTTAATTCCCAATCCTTTCGATCAGTCTCAATGTTATTTGTACATATGTTTATGCTTACACAAGTGCCTTGCCTGAACTATTCTCAAAGAGAAACGCAAAGGAAGCGTATGAATAATTTATTAACAGTTGGCTGAGTAATAATAATGACGTCAAATATTTATCGGAGATATCATAGTTATATGTGGGATCATATTCTATGTTATCGACACATCTTCCAATATTCGGAATTTATACTTCGGAAAATAAATTATAAACTTCGGTCAATGCGATTATGATTGATTGCTACTGTTTTTAATTTTGAGCAACATATCCGATATTTATAGTGCAGGCATTCAAGCTCAAAATGGTGCCAAACCTCCGAATTCTTTAATGCAGCTTCGATTTTCCTGAAAATTTAGAATTAAGCTCATCTTACCCTCCATAACAAAATCTACATGGTCGCAAGGTGTGCTTTTTGTTTTTAAGGGGTGAAAACCACCCCTTGTCGAAAAATAGCGATATTATAGTTTTTCCTAATTTTTTTCAATTCAAATGTTTTTCGTTTATGCAGTATAAATATTTTAACATATTGGATAATAGAAAAATTATGTATTTTCAAGTATCAACCCTTAAAAATCCTTAGAAACTACCCTAAGTATATCATCTCTCGGTACTCTCAAATGTACCTACAGGTAACTTAGGATCAACAGAAAAAATCAGTGCGCCAAAATTTGAAATTTTTTCATATCCTGTAATTCACAAAAAAAATTTCAAATTCTTATTTTTTATGTAACTCCGTTGATATTGAAGCTATCTCATCCTACAAAAAACCATTTTAAAGGTAATTTCCAGGGCTATAAGCCTATGTATGTTAGAATTGCTTAAGACCCTTCATATTGAAAAGGTAAAGGGTCAAAGGGCTCCGAACAAGCAGTCCTCGCACTATAGTGAAAGATTAATAAATTGGTTATAACTCCGCCAATTTTCATGCTACAAAAAAAATAAAAAATAAATTGTTTTTCATAAAAAAAGCTATATTTTATTACTCTTTAGTTTTTTGCGTATCTCTTATGGTTTCCGAGTTAAAATGAGAAAAAGAAAATTGTTCGAAAAATCACAAAAAAAAAACATATAATTAAAGCTCATTTTTTTCAAAACTATGCATTTCTGATTAGCCAAACTTTTAGATGTCGTAAATAACATCCAAATAAAGTAATTGGTACAAGGAATAGGCTTAATTTTGATTTTCAATGAAATGGCATTAGTTTAAGTGTGACATTTTTTTTTAGCTTTAACTATTTTACATCATATCTCACTGAAATTTTAGTCGAAACGACTTTTATCAGTGGTCATTTGAAAGGTCTTTTTAAGCTCTTTAAAAAGTATTCCATGACTTGTTGTTGAAAAATGTACCCTTTTCCCGTTATTTGAGGTTAAATGCTCAATTTCGCAAAACAACAGCTATTCAAGTATCTATAACTAGCTTTATGTTGAACATCAAGACCTTCAAAAATAGCTCGATTTCTTTGTTTTTTTATAAGCTTTATTTTTGTTCATTACACTTTTTTCGATAAAATGCATTATTACAGAGTTATTCGTAAAAAACTATTGAAAAATGCGGTTTTTTTGACGAAAATTCGTACTTTTCAATTGCGAATAACTCAAAAACTATTGATCTGACGAAAAAACTTTATATAACATTTTTTACTATAAATTCGCTGATCTTTCAATTTCCGGGGTTATTTTGGGTGAAAAATTTTCCACCTCCGAAAAGGGGTGGCATCCCCCCCAGGGGGGGTAGCACACTTCGGCACCATGTAGATTTTGCTTTTTGGGTTAACACTTGTCAAAATTTCAAGTAAATCGGCGCTGCATTAAAGAATTCGGAGGTGAAATGCTTGACTACCTGTACTATTAGCCTCCTAAGGCATTTTGTAGGGCGTGCGTAGCTTAAAATATCGGATTTTGAAGGATTTTTGCACCCCAAAACAAATTGAGTTAGAGGATTCGAAATTTATATGCAAATTTATTATGATATGGTTATGTGGATATATTTTGCCCTTTTGCGGGTTTTAAAGTTTTGAATACCTCCACAATCGCTCCAAATTGACGAGGTTTCGAATTTATATGTATAGGCCAGTCAGTTAAGACATTGAAAATCGAAAATTTAACAATAATTCCAAAAGTTTTTAGACTTTGGTCCAAGTGAATGCTATATAGAGAAAGGAACAAATCTCATTTGCAAGCTCTTTCGAAGACCGGAACATTGTTAAAATTGCAATAACATTGAATTTAGCTGTATGCTTGTGAAAAAAATTCCAAAAGTTCTGAAAACTTGGAGTAGTATTAAATATATTATTTCATATCGCGTATCAAATTTGCAACCAATTTGAGGATACGGAACATTTTTTTTATTCAAAATTAACGTTTTTCTTTGATAAACTGACCAAAAAAAATTCCAAAAGTTCTGCAAACTTGATAGATACTTTGGAAAAATATACCGAACAGTTGTATAAATTTGCAACCTTTTACTTCGACCGGAATATGTTTATTTATAATTTTTTCATTTTGTGGTAATTTTTTGGAGCAAGATCGTCTCGAAATAATTACAAAAATTTTGAAACTTGGTTGCAAATTTAGAAAATATCTATTCTGATGCATTTGCAACCTTGTACGCGGTCCGGAACTTTATGCCATTTGCAAAAATCCAAAAATCATGTTTTTGCAAATTGCATAAAGTTCCGGACCGCGTAAAAGGTTGTAAATTTACAAATGCATCAGAATAGATGTTTTCTAAATTGGCAACCAAGTTTCAAAACTTTTGTAATCATTTCGAGACCGTTTTGCCCGAAAAAATTTCCACGAATTGAACAAATTATAAATAAACATGTTCAAGTCAACGTAAAAGGTTGCAAATTTATACAAATGTTCGGTATATTTTTCCGAAAAACGTTAATTTTGAATAAAAAACATGTTCCGTATCCTTAAATTGGTTGCAAATTTGATACGTGATATGAAATAATATATTTAATACTACTTCAAGTTTGCAGAACTTTTGGAATTTTTTTCACAAGCATAAGGCAAAATTCAATGTTATTGCAATTTCAACAATGTTCCGGACTTCGGAAAAAGTTGCAAAATTTCATAGTTCGTTTTTATCTCTTTCCCGACCCTACATTAAAGTTTGAAAACTTTTGGAATTATTGTCAATTGATTATCTCAACTGACTGGCCTACAAGTACAAATAGTGTATGTGAGAAAGAATAAATGTCGCAAGATTTGACCCAGCTAACAGAAACGCCATGCTCGATGCGTCAACTTCTCTCTGAGTCACTTCATCGATGCACATCTCGCAGTGAAAACCTGTATCCCGCTAAATTTAAATTCTGGCCTAAATATTCATTGTTTTCTGTGATCGCGTAGGGATGATAAGTGTGTGGTATGCCTACAAACCGTATCCAAAGTCGGTATCGTATACTGCACTTCGCTGACGTTGCCTTCGTTGAAACTTGTCACATTAAATCTGGATGACCTCAACGTCGACGGCCTTGCCTCCCTCCGCTAGCCCCCCCTCGAAGATCCGTTGTCGCCGAAGAGCGAAGAATTCAGCCAACGGGACACCCAGAAGAACAGCGTGCGTGACTGCACCAGAGGGTGGCCAGATTGGGCGATTTATCGCAAATTGGGCTACTTTTAAATTTAAATTGCGACTAGAAATTTGCCAATATCGCAAGTCGCAAATTGGGCGATTTTTTATGCCGTGAATTGCGCCTTCACACTCTGTACTCTGTTCATATTTAGTCACTTATCGTCTCGACGCTATTTGCATTCGATTATCGATTCGATATATTCGATTCTCTTCATTCAGCACTGGTTGGGTTTTGTGGTGGCATCACTGAATCAAACACTGTTAAAAAGTCGACGGCACGAAATTAGTACAATAGGTATCGCTCTTGCTAAAAAGAAACATAAATGCTACCGGTAGGAAAATGTCAAAGCACGATATGTTCTATATACCGTGATGTTTGGTGAATCGGTCCCTGATAACCCTATTATTTTTTGGAGGAAGGTTATAGATTTAGAAAATGCAGCCAACCAATTAATGTTAAAAGATTTGCATTCACTCTCCTAAGCTTACCGTCATCCAATGCATTTATAGAGAGGATATTCTCATTGATGAATATTGATAAATGTAAAATTCGAAACAAAATGATTCTAAAAAATGTTAAATTCAGTTGTGTCTATTAGATCTCACTTTGCAATAAATGAGATTTGCTGTAAAGAATTTTAGGGCCTAGCAAAGCTATGCATGCAAAATTTAATTCCGATATGTATCTGCAGCAGAACAAATCCACAACTTCAACCACGGACAAAGATGATTATGATAAAATGACGTTTTGTGAACAGTTTATATAAAAACAAAGATATTTGTAACAAAATCGTGGTTTTGATTTTAATAGTAATTTAAGTAAAAAGTCCCGAAAATACCTACTATGGCTTTTTTTGGACAAGTAGGTAATATGATGGGTGCAGTATTTTTCGTGCGGTTGCCGAAAAAATTATTATTGCGATTTTGGGCGACAAATTAGCAGCAAAACACGTATGAAATAACTGCTAAAATAAGTGAATTTTATATGCAAAAATACTTGTTACCAATATTTCCCGTTTGCGGCATGTCTCAACTACGGTTGCGCTTTTGGGCGACAAACCAGCGTCTAAAGTGCGACACGGCTCTGAAAAATCTGGCAACCTTGGACTGCACCGTGCTCCTCCGGCTTGCGGCGCATTATTATCTAATTATGATGCTCTGTGGGCGGCTGGCTAACCTAATTCCATGCAATGTTAAGGTGGGTGCGCTTTTGCACGTGGTGGATATTTTCTTCGGATAACGTGACGTTATGGGCAATCGACATGTTTTTTAGGGTTCTGTACCTAAAGGGTAAAAACGGAACTTTATTACTAAGACTTCGCTGTCTGTCCGTCCGTCTGTCACCAGGCTGTATCTCAAGAACCGTATTTCTGTTACCGCTTTAACAAATACTAAAAACAAAATAAAATAGATATTTAAGGGGACTCCAATACAACAAACTCGATTTTTTGCCATTTTTTGCTCTATATCAATACTGGCAACCAGGGCTGGATTAACCCTGTCCGGGCCCCAGGTCTTTTCAAGTTGATAAAGGGATGTAAGTAACTTCCAGATGATTGACTCCAGGTATCCTGTTACTTCAAAGTCTTATGTGATATTGCAACAACATGGTTACTTTGACTTGATGCTGCAACATCACCTTACCTGACTCGTTAGCTTTATTGAAATGGTCTTAATGAATAGGTTATGAATAAGTGATGAATGATGATCCAGGTTGCATGATGGGTTAGGAAAGAGAAATGAGACGGGACGCGGTTATTTTCAATTTAATCTTGTTAAACGCAATAAAATAGAATAAACGAAAGAAAACAGTCTTGTTAAGTACAAATTGGAAAAAGTCAACTTCCAAGATATTTATTGGTTTTGTACAGTACAGTGAGTTTAAATATTAACTTTTCTTAACTGAGATTGAATTCTCGCACATCACTTGGTGAAACATCATAAAGAATAAAGTATAAACTTTAAAATAAAAACACTTGGCTTATGTTTCACAATATAAAAAATCTTCAGATACTGTACTTAGCAGTAATAAAAAGTCGACATGTTTCGAGCTATGAACTCATTATCAAGACTGACTACAGGAGAGTATTGCATCGTAATTTATAAAACAGACAAAAGCAAAGGTGATACCTGAAAATCAATTTGTTCGTTTACAAGGGGTAATTGACTATTATGGGCGGAACTTATTTCGACAATTTCGAGAAGGTCAGGACGTTTACCCTTGTTACCTGAATGTAACAATTTGGTTTTGTTGAAATCCAGGAAGTGATTGAATTTTATACAATGTTCAGAGAAGCCAGTGGTATTTTTGTTTTGTAAAATTGACTTTTTATGTTCTTCAACACGAATATTTATATTCCTTCCTGTCTGTCCAATATAGAAAGCAGGACATTCGTCGCAAAATATTTTGTAAATACCACTGTTTTCTCCGATGTTAGATTTTTCTTTATTATTGACCAAGAATAATAATAGTCAATTACCCCTTGTAAACGAACAAATTGATTTTCAGGTATCACCTTTGCTTTTGTCTGTTTTATAAATTACGATGCAATACTCTCCTGTAGTCAGTCTTGATAATGAGTTCATAGCTCGAAACATGTCGACTTTTTATTACTGCTAAGTACAGTATCTAAAGATTTTTCATATTGTGAAACATAAGCCAAGTGTTTTTATTTTAAAGTTTATACTTTATTCATTAACT
>JARQZK010004376.1:147500-260000 GCA_030704885.1 Cynegetis impunctata
TAGTCAGATCAATGTCGCAGCCGTAGATATTTTGGGGGCGGTACTTAATATCGATGGAACTTTTGAACTAAGCCAGGTCACACCAAATTGAAATTGAAAGCCTATTTGAATGCCTTTCGATGGTATATAGTCAGATCAACGTCGCTGCCGTAGGGTAGGAGATATGCCGGGGGCGGAAATTAAAATCGATGGAACTTTTGAACAGAGCCAGGTCACACCAAATTGAAATATGATTTCGAAAGCCTATTAAAATGCGTTTGATGGTATATAGTCAGATCAAACGTCGCTGCCGTAGGGTGGAGATATGCCGGGGCGGTACTTAAGAACGATTTGAACTAAGCCAGGTCACACCAAATTGAAAAATGATTTTGAGAGCCTATTTAAATGCCTTTCGATGGTATATAGTCAGATCAACGTCACTGCCGTAAGGTAGGAGATATTCCGGGGGCGGTAATTAATATCGATGGAACTTTGGAACTAAGCCAGGTCACACCAAATTGAAAAATGAAATTGAAAGCCTATTTGAATGCCTTTCGATGGTATATAGTCAGATCAATGTCGCTGCCGTAGGGTAGGAGATATGCCGGGGGCGGTACTTAATATCGATGGAACTTTTGAACTAAGCCAGGTCACACCAAATTGAGAAATGAAATTGAAAGCCTATTTGAATGCATTTCGATGGTATATAGTCAGATCAACGTCGCTGCCGTAGGGTAGGAGATATGCCGGGGGCGGTACTTGAAATCGATGGAACTTCGAAACTAAGCCAGGTCACACCAAATTGAAAAATGATTTCGAAAGTCTACTTGAATTTTTGTCTACGGTATATAATCGGTTCAATGTCGTTATTGTAGGATAGGTGATGGCCTGGGGACGGTACATAAAGATCGAAGTACCTGCTGAACTTTTTATGAGGTTCGTTCTCATAAATTTAGAAAATTAATTTGTGTGCTACATATAAAAGATTTGGGGAGTGTACAGCCATGATTTTCATTTTGTTTATATTCATGTAGCACCATGCTATAATCAAATTGATAATAGTTTCATAAGGTGTTTAAAAACTACTAATATAGTTTCCGGCATATCAAGCAAAGGTCAGCCATAGAGAAACACAAATTATGTGTTCGTCGGTTACATAATCTACATCGTGATTTATCGATGGAACTTTTCATCGATATTAAGTACCGCCCCCAAAATATCTACGGCAGCGACATTGATCTGACTATATACCATCGAAAGGCATTCGAATAAGCTTCCAAATTCATTTTTCAATTTGGTGTGACCTGGCTTAGTTCAGAAGTTACATCGATTTTTATGTACCGCCCTCGGGATATCTTCCACCCTACGGCAGCGACGTTGATCCGACTATATACCATCGAAAGGCATCCAAAAAGTCTTTTAAATTCATTTTTCAATTTGGTTTGACCTGGCTTAGTTTCGAAGTTCCATCGATTTCGAGTACCGCCCCCGGCATATCCCCTACCCTACGGCAGCGACGTTGTTACGACTAAATACCATCGAAAGGCATTCAAATAGGCTTTCAAATTCATTTGTCAATTTGGTGTGACCTGGCTTAGGTCAAAAGTTTCATCGATTTCAAGTACCGCCCCCAAAATATCTCCTACCCTACGGCAGCGACATTGATCTGACTATATACCATCGAAAGGCATTCGAATAGGCTTTCAATTTCATTTTTCAATTTGGTGTGACCTGGCTTAGTTCAAAAGTTCCATCGATTTTAAGTACCGCCCCCAAAATATCTCCTACCCTACGGCAGCGACATTGATCTGACTATATACCATCGAAAGGCATTCGAAAAGGCTTTCAAATTCATTTGTCAATTTGGTGTGACCTGGCTTAGGTCAAAAGTTTCATCGATTTCAAGTACCGCCCCCAAAATATCCTACCCTACGGCAGCGACATTGATTTGACTATATACCATCGAAAGGCATTCGAATAGGCTTTCAATTTCGTTTTTCAATTTGGTGTGACCTGGCTTAGTTCAAAAGTTCCATCGATTTTAAATACCGCCCCCGGCATATCTCCTACCCTACAGCAGTGACGTTGATCTGACTATATACCATCGAAAGGCATTCAACTAGGCTTTCAATTTCATTTTTCAATTTGGTGTGGCCTGGCTTAGTTCAAAAGTTCCATCGATTTTAAGTACCGCCCCCGGCATATCTCCTACCCTACGGCAGCGACATTGATCTGACTATATACCATCGAAAGGCATTCAAATAGGCTTTCAATTTCATTTTTCAATTTGGTGTGACCTGGCTTAGATGAAAAGTTCCATCGATATTAAGTACCGCCCCCGGCATAACTCCTACCCTACGGCAGCGACGTTGATCTGACTATATACTATCGAAAGGCATTCAAATAGGCTTTCAAAATCAATTTTCAATTTGGTGTGACCTGGCTTAGTTCAAAAGTTCCATCGATTTTAAGTACCGCCTCCGGCATATCTCCTACCCTACGGCAGCGACATTGATCTGACTATATACCATCGAAAGGCATTCAACTAGGCTTTCAATTTCATTTTTCAATTTGGTGTGACCTGGCTTAGTTCAAAAGTTCCATCGATTTTAAGTACCGCCCCTGGCATATCTCCTACCCTACGGCAGCGACGTTGATCTGACTCTATACCATCGAAAGGCATTCAAATAGGCTTTCAAATTCATTTTTGAATTTGGTGTGACCTGGCTTAGTTGAGAAGTTACATCGATTTTAAGTACCGCCCCCAGGATATCCCCCACGTTGACGTTGAATTAACTATATAACATTGAAAAGTATTTGAATATGCTTACGAAATCTTTTCAGAATTTTGTGAACGAGTTTTGCTCAGAAATTACATCAATCTTTTTGTTGCGCCTTCATTCATCCTCTTCAACATTAAATTGCCATTGAACTATTTTAATATAATTCGAATGAATATATCTGACTATGTCAATTCTTTCAATCGTAATGGAAGAGGTTTCTCAGAACAGGCTCAAGATGTTATTGACATTAAAAACATTTTTATGAGGACTTGGAATGTTATCTGACATTTTTTCGAATTATATCGACTTTTAATTCAAAATCTTGTTGTTTCTAGAAGCAAATATGAAAGCTTGATTGAATGAATTACTTTGGGTATAATAATCGCAAGTTCTCATTTATGTATCCTGACGTGTGTGGCGCCTTTAGATGGAATTCGTTGCTGGAAATTCGTTGCTAACTTCACACCGGTTTTTCAGTACTATCAGATTTTTCATTAAATACTAACGATAATTTCCAAGAAACTGTCAAAATAATGACAAGTGAGGCGAACTAAATATTTATTTTCCAAAGCATGCTATGAGAATTCAAATAGTTTAATCATAATTGTTGTATATAGCAACAGAATGCCCATGAATTTGCTGAAAAATGTAGGTAGTTCGGAAAGTGAGTATCAATGAAATATTTCGAAATTGGTGTCTGTAATATAAAGATTGCCAGTCGAACGTTTTTTTGTTTGGGCAATGATTATGTGCACACACACGTACTAGGAAGAATTTCGCATTTTCGTACATTGATCATGGGTTACGTGAACCGAAATGTGGATGAATTTTTGAAGAAGACATTCTTCGTCGAATAATGTTGATTATCTTCCAAATCCTAGGCATTCTATACCTTATCCTATGATATTTTTTTAATTATGGCTGAAGTTTTAAAAAAATGTTGAAATTTTACTGGTAATAGTTCAATATTTCCAGAACACTCTGTAATTCAGATGGAAATACTACGTGATTATATAACATGACTCTTGACATTCAAAAAAATGCAATAAAAAATACAGGTCCGTATTTGAAAATTGAAAGTTGAGGGTGGCCCTATTTATACGACACCCTGTATATAATTTTTATTCAGATATTTAGATAGCCTACAAAAAGTGGCAACGGCAAAGTGACAATTTTTTTGAAAACAATTCATTAAATAAAAAGATATAGGCAAAAAAAGGATTTCGAAATTTTCGATTTTTCCTATATAACTCCAGAACTAAAGGAGCTAGATTAGATTTTTTTTATCCATATAACTGACCTCTGAAATATGCTACTTTGCCCCCATTTAACCATCGCTCTATCTCTTACCGTTATCGAAATCCCCATGCATATACTCGAATTTGAATAGCCCTGTATATAGGTATATATTTTATATATATATATATATATATATATATATATATATATATATATATATATATATATATATATATATATATATATTATATATATATATATATATATATATATATATATATATATATATAGGTATATATATTATATATATATATATATATATATATATAATATATATATATATATATATATATACATACATGTATATATATATATATATATATATAAGGTAATATTATATATATATATATATATATATACATACATGTATATATATATATATATATATATATATATATATATATATATATATATATATATATATATATATATAGGTATATATTATATATATGTATATATATATATATATATATACATACATGTATATATATATATATATATATATATATATATATATATATATATATATATATATATATATATATATATATATAATATAATATATAATCATAATAGTAACATTGGCATCGATGATTTCATTTCAGACTTCGGTAGATATTCATTTTTGACGTAAAGCAAACTTAATGGCTCCTCGTTCCGCTTATTGGGTCAAATTGCTGACCTAACGCAAGAATTTTATTTTCAACGAATTCATCGAGGAATGCATACAACTTTGTTGACCTTCGGGCTGTTATCACAGTCATTGCCTCTTCTTCTGATTGCTCGATAATTCCTGTGTCAATTGTTTCACTATGATTGAACAATTCGAATTCTCATATTCATTTATTTTCACTCTAAATGTAGTTACTTGAAGATTTTTTTAATTGAGAGCGTGATACTACGGAATATGATTTTAAACTATTGATATACTGTAATTAACCTTATGTCGACTGATATACTTTTATGGCGGGCATATTTGGCCAGTGAAAAATTTTATGGCAAAATTTTCGAAATCGAGTGTGCCAATTACATTCATAATCGATTACACATGCAGTGCGAATTACTAGTTATTGCGAAAATTGAGAAAAAAATGAAGAGTTCATGTGACTTCTTCCTCCCTTGAGTGTGTTGAAGCGAGGAGTACTGTTTGAGTTATAGGTAGGCTTGCCATACGTCCCGGTATATTGTTCTTGTCCCGGTGTCCCGCTCGGTGTAATGAATAATGGCTATAAGTAGTTTAACTCTAACAACAGGCCTATGATAAGGGTGACCGCTACCTACTTCATGGAGTTTAGTTTGACAAAAAAAAGTTTTTTATAATTATTTTTGTAGTTTAGTTTGACAAAAAAAAGTTTTTTATAATTATTTTTGTAGTTTGACAAAAACTTTTAGTTTCACAAAAAATAATAAGACTTGTTCAATTAAACAATTTTATGAAGTATTTCAAATTTTGTTTTATTAACACTTGTTTCTACATGGTAGACAAGAAAAACATTATCATTAAAAAAGAAAAAAGAAATATAAATAAATATGAAATTTTAAGTATTCCTTTTTTATTTTCAAAAGGTATGTAGAATTAACAATTTAAGGTTCCAGATTCCCCCTCCCGTCATTTGCTAGGCTTAAAAAAAGGCTTGAAACTCAACACTTCGCTTTTGATTAAAAAAAATATATATTTCTTCTCGCTCTACTGGGGGTATGAAATACGCTCAGACCCCCCGGTAAGGCCGTCCCATATTAATGTGTCCCGGTTTTACGTACAAAAATATGGCAATCCTAGTTATAGGTATAAGAAGTATACACTTGTAATAAATTACTGGTGCTTCGAGGATAGGTGAGACCAGATAATTTATTGAAGTAAATACTTGCCCGGCATTTGCCTTTTTAACCCTTTCAGGGCAACTGGTTAGCTAGGAAGACCACAGTTTGTTAGTCATGACACCATGAGTAAAACTGCTCGTTGGCTGTTTCAGTATACCAGTGTGTTTTGTGGGTTGTCTATCATAGCAAAATTTGACGTGTTCATCGAACACAGACCGAAATAAGTCGAAGCGCGTATAACGTGCATTTGTTTACTATAGTTGGACACTACTCAGAGGATCTGCTGAAACTGTGTGAATTTGTTATTTTTATTTATGAATGGTGGAAAAATGGCTCCAAAGTTATTTACTTATTTATCTTACTTATGCATTTTCATGAATATATTGAACGTAAATGTTTCCTTTCTTTCGAAATTACTAATTTTGTTGGGGTCTCCTGAAGTGACTACTTGGCACTTACGTAATCGTGTTATCTTATTCTAGTTCTGAGGAAGCATATTTGGAGTACCTACCTACGGAATAGGCTTGCCAATTTTCGAAAGGACCAACCCGGGAGATTTTTTTAAGGAGTTTAGTAGGGAGGGGGTTGAAGAAAATGTCAATCACATTTATTTATTTTTAATTTATATATACTCCGCTTCTAATATTTGACAGTTTTTTACCACAAAATCATAATCATTAAAAATCGAAGTGTGATTAGTAGTGCGCGGTTGCGTATAATTTAAAAAAAACTGAGGAAATAAGTCACCCCGGGAAGTCGGGAGGTTGACCATTATTACCGGGGTCATCCGGGCAATCCGGGAGGGTTGGGACCCAATAACTGAATATTTAGAAAATCTTCCTGCAAATGACTTGTATGATTTGTAGGAAATGTTCAGCGTGCAAAGTAGAATTGTGTTTGAAACATGACAAAAACTGTTTCATGTTATATTACGCAAAAAAGGTTATATTTTTTGGTTATATGTTCCTGCTGGTTATGTGGAGTGACCACATCCTGCAGGATAATCCTTGTGGTTTTTTATCTTGAAATTTGTTTCATTTTCTTCGAGTATCTCTAATAAACCATTATCAAATCATACATAATATTTTTTCCACAAAAAAATAATTTGGACCGGAAAGGGTTAAGAAGTGACTTAGCCACCACGCTATGAGGAAACAACCGTAAACGCATGGAAGACTAGTCAATGCCGGGGTTTGAACCCGGAACCTCTCGAATGCTATATAGCGAGCCTTAACACCCGGATCTACTTGTACCGAAAATCCGTCAGTTAGTATTCTCTGATTTGTTACTAATTTTTCTATTATCTGATAAAATTCAATCTGAAGATTCTCTCATCTCAAAACTTCGAACGTACAGTTTCACGGATACACCCAGCTTCTACGTGATCCCGTTCTAATTATAGTTGCTTTCAATTACTGCAATAAATGAAAAGGCGCCTCGAAATAGAATCGAGCTTATTTTGACGCTCCACGCGTACATGATGGATTACAGGTTGTATTTTAATTTGCTGCTTACGAAATTACCGATCTAATTCAGTCTATGAAATCTGAAGATCTTTTCGGCAAATGAGAGAACATTTTAAAAGAAATATTTTTTTCGCGCAAATGCAGTATAGTAAAGTCATTTGATGGTGTGTCTTGATAATCCAGTCATTTGGTGACAGAAAGTAGTCGATTCGGGAAAAAATTGCCGAAGAATTTTGCTCGAAGGATCTAGGTCGGTATATGTTTTTTGGAGTGCTGAATTTTAACCCGTAACCGGTGACGTGGAGTCTCTCAGACTCCTAGGTATCCAAATTTGTCGATTACTTCCGCTTCGTTCCAGCGACAGCTTTATACCACATGTTACCTTCCGAAAAGAGGGGATGGATCGTTTTGACCTTTACAGTGCCAGTATTCAAAATAAGCCATCTTCGCGTTAGCAGCTCATCGGAGTCTGAGAGACTCCACGTCACTGTTAGCGTACAAAATCGTGTTTTCCAAAGACATTAAAGTTATTGACTGTATTATTTTAATTGTTGTTTTTGTGATGAATTCCAAACCGTCGACGTGGAAAACCATTAATGTCGCCGATCCCAACTTCGAAAAGACTGTTTTAGAGTGGTTTGAGCGTGAAAGCGATGCGGGAGGTGATTCTGACTGCGAAGAAGAAAGCTTACACCTTTCAAATTCTGAGCAGTCTGAGGAGTCGGACGAAAATTTTGATCTGGGTGAAGTGACTGAGAGATTAACGACTGATGATGAAGGTGAGATGGACGTACCAAATAAAAAATATTTTTACGGAAAAAACAGATATAAGTGGTCGGCAAAGGAGCCAACTAGAAATGTTCGTATCCCAAGGCATAATATTTGTACTCATTTACCTGGACTTCGTGGAAGTTCTCGGGCCCTTGGAGATACGGCAGACCCAGAGAGTATATGGAAGTGCTTATTTACCGATGAAATGATAGATATTATCGTCAAATGGACCAATGAAAAAATGAAGATGGCCAGAACAAGATATAAGGACGAAAATCGAGTTGATCTGAAGGATACTGATCGAGAAGAAATGAAGAGTCTTTTTGGATTGTTGATATATTCAGCTATATTCAAAAGCAACGATGAAGATATTGAGTGTTTATTCGCAACGGATGGAACAGGCAGGGACATTTTCAGGGCAGTCATGAGTGGAAAGAGGTTTGCAGTTCTGACAAATTGTCTCAGATTTGATAATCCATCTACAAGACAGCAGAGAAAATTGGAAAATAAACTGGCAGCTATACAGGAAATTTTCGATTTGTTTTTCCAAAACTGTCAACATGAGTTTTCCGTTGGTGAATATATTTGCATCGATGAAATGTTGCTGGGTTTTCGCGGCAGATGTAGCTTCCGCATGTACATTCCCAGTAAGCCACGAAAATATGGAATAAAGGTGATGATGTTAACAGATTCCAGGAATAATTATGCTTACAGAGCATACGTTTATACAGGAAAAGACTCTGACGGTATAGGTCTGTCCCCAAATGAAAAAAAAATGAGTAAGCCGGCTCAATCGGTGATTCGGCTGTGTAGGCCCCTATTTGGTACTAATAGAAACTTGACAGCAGATAATTGGTTCACATCTGTTGAACTGGTAGAAAAAGCTCCATTTGGAGGGGATAACTTATGTTGGAACTATGAGGAAATCAAAACGCGATATTCCTCCAGAATTTTTGCCCAGCAAGGGTAGGACAGTTGGTTCTACAGTTTATGGCTTCACGAAAGATATGACTCTAGTTTCTTATGTTCCAAAAAAAAATAAAGCCGTTGTTCTTTTATCGTCGATGCATCATTCTGTAGATAATGATCCAGAAACTGGAAAACCTGAAATAATCAACCTGTATAATCTTACCAAAGGGGGTGTGGATGCCCTTGATGAAAAATGCACAATCTATAGCTCCTCCCGAAGAACACAGCGTTGGTCCATGGCATTGTTTTATAAAATACTAGATATCAGCTGCGTTAACTCCTTCATAATGTATCAGTGTTTCAAAGATAATCAACAGTTATTGAGAAAAGATTTTATGAAGAACTGAGCAAGTAGTTTAGTAAGCCCACATATGAGAGGACGATATGAGAACCTCAGACTACCATTGGAAATCAGAGACAGCATCAAACGTATACTGCATATACCAACTGCGAGGCCACAAGCAGAAGAACGCCTAGAAGTTCGAAAGTATTGTTATTTGTGCCCACCAAAAATGCACAGGAAGACAGCTTATTTATGCTGTAATTGCAGCAAGCCGATTTGCCTGTCATGCAGCCGGAAAATATGCAGGGGGTGCAGTGATGATAGAGAATAAAGACTATAATCTGTATGGTGTCATTTTTTCAGTGCTTTGAAAAACTGTTTCATTTATTAAAGAAATGGAATGTTATATTATCATTTTGAGCAAATTAGGAAATTTTTTTTCATTTTTATCTTGAGTTTTGTAAAAAATATATTATTTTTCCACCTGTCTTTATTTTTTCTCTTCGAAAGGGTCTTCTTTGAAAATAATGTGTAACGAATGTATTACTTGACAATCCGAACCTATTCGTCAATCAAAATACTCTTGAATAAATAGGTGACACATTAGAAGTACTTATTTGAAAAAAAAAAATTTCGAATTTGACATAGCTCAAAAATATGTTGGGGAGTCTGTCAGACTCCATGTCACTCCCTACGTAACACAAATTGTACCTCACCGGTTACGGGTTAAAATCTAGTTATCGACTAGATTCGGATATGGCTTCACCATACATGGGGCAAAAAAACATAAAATTTCGGAAGTTCTAGTTTTTCGTTTACCTATACCTTCGACACGCCGCATCCTAGTGAAAAATTGAGGATCTGTGTCCTTCGCCGGAAACAGAGTGGCCTGTTTGGTAAGGGGGTTCAGGGGGCTAAATGGCGACACACGCCCTTCTCGATTTACTCTTTCCTACCGCTATTGTTTTAATTTTTTTTTTAATACGTGCTGATCTATGCCCCTCTCCGAGGGGCACTCTGAAAGAGAAGGTTTTTGATAACTGTTTCTAGTCTCATTTTTTAGGAAATTTTATTAGCTTCCTTTAAATTCTGATTGAACGAATCTAGCCGATAACTGGATTTTCAGAATCAGCACCCCAAAAAACATAGTTCCGTCTAGAACATTCATCAGCAATTTTTTTTCTGTCCAAACTACAAAGTGACTTGATTGTGAATAAATTGCGGCGTATGTTCAACAGAAAACTTCTTTCGAACTGATAGGGTCAATACAGTAATAGACGAAACGTCTGGAAATTTCTGTTGACAAGGCTTATCGGCTCGGTTGAATTTAAACATAACTTTTTTCAAAATTCATATATTATCTGAATACGTTTAAAAAAATTAACGAAAATTAACGTTTGGTATCCTGTAATCTATGGTTCTTTCGAGTACCAGATATCGAAATTTGTGTTTGAGTAACCATATACGGGGTGTATCAGAATCAGATAAAATTTTACAGCTGAATATTTCAACAAAAATATTTTTTATTTGAAGAAGACAAGGATTTATATTGCTACTTGTTCTGTAGTTGCCCCCCCCCCTTCGTAGATCTAGGTATCAACTTCGAAATGGCACTATATTGGCGTCTGAAATTAAGATCGTAGCGCCGGAACGGCTAATATCGGTACTAGAGCATGGGTCATTAGCTGTTTGTTTACATTGATTGGTAATGGTATTTACGTTCATTTCATTTTGAGTTTTCCAACGTTTAGCTTCGTGATTTGTGTTTTTTTTTGGATTTCGTATTTTCCAGTGGTTCATTGTGTTTCGATTGAGGACAATATTAACTATGTTCAACAGTAGATAATTTACCTACATCAAGTTGAAATTTACACTGAGTTTTTATCATTGAACATGAAAATCAATAATAAAATAAAGCAGAGGACGAATGAATTAATTGGTTAAAGGAACTATGTATACATCATGAAAAGGCTGTATGATGGAACGCCTATTTATTTAAAAAATAAAAAAACTTACCTACCTACATCAAGTTGAAATTTACAGTTTCTATCATTGAACATGAAAATCAATAATAATATAAAGGAGAGGACGAATAAATTAATTGGTTAGAGGAACTATGTATACATCATGAAAAGGCAGTATGATAGAGCACCTATTCATTTAGAAAGTAAAAAAACTTTCAAAAGTTTCAAGAAAACATCTCTGACATGTCTACTTTCATTAACAACTGAAGAAGTTTTGAGTATAATGGACAAAACTAAGTATTTACCAGCAAAACTGAAAGAAACAACATGAAATAAAAGAAGAATTAACATGAATACTCTACCTGAATGATTTGAACGTAATGAATTATTATATTTTTTGAATTTTCCTTACGTATAATAGCTCTCCTAAAAGTACGGTGGACTTCTGAGAGTCTGGTTTTTTGATAGAATCTCTGTTTTCCTGATTATATAATTGAATATTTTAGTTTTTACCTAGCTATAGAGTCCAGATTTATTTCATATTCTTGATGCTATGATAAACTGTTATTTTGGTTGTGCGAATAAACATTATTTGTTATTATTATTTTAATAGTATCTCTGGTTGTTACATGAAAGAAAATACAATTATCTAGAATCTCTGGATGATGGCCCAGGTTCAGATTCCGATAAGGGTGGAAGATTTTTAGTTGGAATAGCATTGGACTTCAAAAACTCTGCGTTTTCGGTTAGCTGAAAATTGCACATCATTAGTTGGTATAAGTCTATATGGAAAAATCCACAAACTTACTGCAGGGAAAATAATTATTCGCAGTAAACTGTAAAGAACAACTCTCTTATGTTCAGACACTTTCTTTCAATTTTAAAGTTATGAATCCACGCCTTTCTTCTGTCCATCGTTTCCTTGTTTCCCAACTTTGTTTGGAATACAACTTTGAATTGTCCAGCTTTCGGAAAGGTATGTAAGCTATATTCGGGTGTTTTTTTGCCCAAGATGAACAATAGGATACACAGCAATAGTGATTCATCTCTTGATGAACGTTTGTAAACGATCCAAAACACAATTAAAACTCAACAACTATATAAAATACACGTAAACAGATGTAAACAAAGCAATCTATGGCCCATGCGTTAGTAATATTCGACACCGGTAGGGAGCGTATCGCTTATTAAGTTTTACCAATAGCTTGTGTTACATACAATACGGCGTTAAGTTTTTTCGAAATAGTTTAGATTTCACGCTAGAAATGCCTTCAATAGTTAACACGTACTTAGTATAAATAAGAAACGAAATTTATTCATAGGTTGCCTGCGAATGTCGTTATAGAATTTGTGAATTATGTTTAATATACATGATAACTGTGATTACGTAAATCAACAACAGATTATACTGGAATCTATTCCGCAGAAACTCCAGGTGAGTCATGAACGATAACCGAAGTTGTTCCGAGTAGTTTGGAAAGATCTTTTAAATTTCTTCTACATGTTTTTGAATACTTACCTACCTACTTCTGATGCAACTTATCCTATGAGGATCTTCTTCATATTATTCATATATTTATATTGGTTCATTGAATTCGACATAAATATAAATAAATTCGTTAATTTATAGATTATTCAAAATATTTACGTTATCCTTCGCTTCATTTTGATAAGATAATATAAATATCCCTTATTATTACATCTATTAAGTCTATGTGTTTAAACAAATTTTCCGTTAGTTTGTTTGTTTCGTTGAATCTACCATAAAATATATTACTGCATATTATGTCTATATTCCACGAAAATTGTTGAAAGTTTTGAGAAAATACGTAGATATACTTTATACTTAATCTGTCATATCGTTAATTATTTGTGGAGTAACTTCTTTTAGTATTTTTGTGTATATTTACCTGATAAATACATTTCTATATTTGAAAATTATATATATATATATATATATATATATATATATATATATTTATATATATATATATATATATATATATATATATATATATATATATATATATTATATATATATACATATATATATAAATAAATATATATATATATATATATATATATATATATATACATATATATATATATATATATATATATATATATATTGATAATTATTAGCAATAACAGGCTTGGTGAATCTCGAATTTATTGAAAAGTTCACGTTTCGCCACGACATTCGTGGCTTTTTCAAGACTTTTGAAATTGAAATTTCTTTGACCTTTATTGATTTGAAAAAATTGAATAGTTAAAAAAAGACTACTATGTTTCATCAGAATTTTTCGGCTGTGGCCGTTCTCTGTTATTTATTACACAGCCGTAATAAAAACATTTTTGAAAAAAAGATAAATAGTACCCTATTCTTTGACTCTTCAAAATCAAAATAATTTGAACCTATTTCGAACATTACGTGGGCAAAGGTTTCTGTGGTTTCCCTTACCATCTAATAATAACAGATTTGAATGTTAATATTGGACTGAATAGCAAGTATCTAATAAATAACAGAGAACGGCCACAGCCGAAAAATTTTGATAAAACATAGTAGTCTTTTTTAACTATTCAATATTTCAAATCAACAAATGTCAAAGAAATTTCAATATTTCAAAAGTTTTGAAAAAGCCACGAATGTCGTGGCGAAACGTAAACTTTTTAATTAAATCGAGTTTTTTTTTAGAGATTCACGAAGCCAGTTATTGCTAATAATTATCAAAAAGTTATATATATATATATATATATATATATATAAATATATATATTATATATACTCTATATGTGTGTATATATATATATGTGTATATATATATATATATATATATATATATATATATATATATATATATATATATATATATGTATATATATTTATATGGTTTGTTTATTTGAAATATTAATATAGATAAATATATGGTATAATATGAAATAGATTTAATTATAGAAAAATAAAATTTAAATAAAAGATATAAATATATATATATATATATATATATATATATATATATATATATATATATATATATATATATATATATATATATTATATATATATATATACAGTGCTTTCATGATGAAAGGAACAAATTCATTAAAAAATTAGGTTTCTATTTCATGTTAAAATCCTCGGACAGGGTCGATTAGTATTTTTATTTGGGCAATTTTCGCAATAAAAAATTTTGTATATACAGGGTGTCTCATTCAAGAAGCTATGGCTTTGTCATTAGTTTTTTTAAGGTAATACCCTGTATATTATTTCACTTTACAATTCTACGATAAATTCTTATCACTTTTTGTGAAACATACCATATGCCTCAACTTGATGGATTCCCAGATTATAAACGGAGATAGTGGAGCACCTGGAGATTTAAAATGTGGATTAAAAGTACAAAAAAAAAATTTAGGTAAACATTGTCATTAAATCTGAAGAATGAAATTTCACAATGTACCATCTGAATTCATTCACTGGTGCTGTTATAGTCCGCAGTTTTCACGTTTTTAACGCTCCAGGCACTACACTACTTCATTGTTTAAGAAAATGCAATTACTTGAGAGAGAACGTATTTGAAGTACTTATGCATGATTGGTTTTGGAGATAGGGTGCGTTCACAAAGAAGAAGTCTGCAATCTACTTCAATGAACAATCATCCTGATCGTCCGCCAATTACTAGATCGACAGTCAGCAAAATTGAATCAAAATTAAGGAGATACGGCCACGTTAGAGATTTACCTAAAGGAAGACCACCGAGAGTATCTGCAGAAACAGTGCTGAACGTTCTTACTAGAAACCCAAGATAACCCTCATACATCCATTACTACAATTTCCAATAATTTCAATTTATCAGTAGGGTCCGTGCATAAAATACTTAAGGTAAATAAGTATCATCCCTATAAAAATTAAGCTGGTACATGAATTATTAGAAGACGATTTTGACCGCAGAGTACAGTTTTTGTGAGCAGATTCTTTGAAATTCATAATCAACATCTAAATTTTCATTTACAAACATAATTTTTTTTCTGATGAAGCCACCTTTACTTTAAATGGCCACGTCAACAGACAAAACTGTAGGTATTGGGCGACCGAGAATCCTCATTGGATGCAAGAATGCCACACAACGGCCTCAAAAAATTAATACATGGGCAGCGATTGTTGTTTCGAAATCGTATAGTAGGTCCCTATTTTTTTGAAGGAACACTAAACGGAGAGGACTACTTGAACTTTCTCCAGTTCGAACTCATTCCGGCTTTAGCTGTTTTGTTTCCTAACCCACAAGATCCTGACATACCTAATAACGAGATATGGTTTCAAAAGATGGGGCACCTCCTCACTATTCAATCGCTGTTCGACAATTTTCTTGATGCAACTTTTCCCAACAGATGGATAGGACGGAGAGGTCCGATTGAGTGGCCGCCAAGATCACCGGACATAACCCCATTGGATTTTTTCTTATGGGGTTATTTGAAGTCTAAAGTTTATTTGAATAGACCAAATAATATTGATGATCTAAAAGAGAGAATCAGGCAGGAAATAAGACTTATCAGTCCAGAAGTAATTGAAAATGTGCAACCGGAAACATTGAATCGACTTCAAAAATGTCTCGAAGTAAACGGACAACAGATTGAACATATGTAAAAATTAAATTAGTAATTACATTTGTGTGTTTTCATATCGTACCTCTCATTACCCACTATCTCCGTTTCTGGCAATCCATCGAGTTGAGGCATATGGTATGTTCACAAAAAGAATTTATCGTAGAATTGTAGTGAAATAATATACAGGGTATTACCTTTAAAAAAACTAATGACAAAGCCATAGCTCTTGAATGAGACACCCTGTATACAAAATTTTTATTGCGAAAAATGCCCAAATAAAAATACTAATCGACCTGTCCGAGGATTTTAACATGAAATAGAAACCTAATTTTTTAATGAATTTGTTCCTTTCATCATGAAAGCACTGTATATATATATATATATATATATATATATATATATATATATATATATATATATATATATATATAAATATATATATATATATATATATATATATATATATATATATATATATATATATATATATATATATGTATATATATTGATATGGTTTGTTTATTTGCAATATTAATATAGATAAATATATGGTACAATATGAAATAGAATTGATCATAGAAAAGGAAAACTTCAATAAACTTAAATAGATATTAGTAAATGATAGATGTTTATAAGATATATGTATATCTAATCAATGATAAAATTTGAACATATGAGAAGGAAGAAATATGTAAATTGTTAATTAATGTAATGATGCTACTGAAATTTCAATTAATATGAATATAAATAAGTAGAAATGAGTTATTAAGAAGACTAATGTGAACTTATTAGTTACAAATGTTCAAGATTAACTTTAAAAATCAATAATATATGTGAAATTCATGAAATATCAAATAAATATGAGAATACAAGTATTAGAGCTTTTGAAAAGATTAATTAGAACAAATTAATTCAATATAACAGACTTAATTTATGTAGAATACATATAATTATGGAAATTCTATGTATCGTAGAATCGACTAAATTTGAATATCAGATAATAAGTTAATTTCAAGTCATTGAAGATAGTTAATCACATATAAAGGTATTAGAAGAAATTAGTTAACTGTTTTATATAGAAAATTGTTGTAGAATAATGTAATAAAGAAGAATTTCAAGTTAGAATCAAAAACTATATATATAGAAATGTCAAATTTTTCAAGAATAAATAATAATTTAATTAATGGACAGAATATTGAAAATTTTAGTACAAAATGATCAGAATATTATGTAGGTGAGATTAACTAAATAATTTCAGTCCAGAAATATGTTTTTATTAAAAATTTGTTAAAAAACTTATTAAATGTCATTTAATTATTCAAAATAATCAAGTTAAAGTACTGAGTTTGAAAAATTTTAAGTAATCATAAATAAGCTGTTATTATTGAAATAATCAATTTCCAAAATTATTGTATATTTAATTAAATAGAATGATATGAAAATATGTACAGTACCTGTTAGTATAATATTTTAAATATGAGTAAAACTTCCAAAAAGGAAATGAATACATTCTAGAATATCTATACCAGGCAATTTGATATTTAGAAATAAAAGAAGGTTATATAAGGATATGCATAACATCCGGAAAGTTAGTTATTGATTGATCTTGAAGGGAGAACCATCGTTGCTCATATTCATATTCATTTGTTTTTGTCATCCATATTGAAAAATTGAAAGCATAAGAATAGCTGAAAGTACAAGTTTATTATAAATTATTATTAAGTGAATATAAAAATTGCTGATAGTACCTGATGGTGATGAAAGTCTAAATAAGTGAAAGAATTGTGCTTATTTGTGTTGAAATCCAGTCACAACAAAACTTAAGTGAGGTTATATAAGGATTTCATCGAGAATTGCAGATAGTTGCAGAATAAACAGAATTGCAGAATCACAAATCCAGTTAAGCAGGAGAGAAGAAGAGGAAAGAATATTTGGACATACATTGAAAATAGAATACCCAAAAAAGTGAAACATTAAATCGTGAGTTTTTTAAAACTTTTACATTGGCCAATTGACTATAAATAATATTTGCAAATATAGGTATTGTTGAGTAGCGTTTTAATTCTACTCGTGAGACTCAAATAACTTATGATCTCGCTTTTTCAATCATTGATATTTATTTTATTCGGTATACTTTTTTGATGTTGGAGGCGTTTGTTGCGATGTGCACTCGTCGACGATTGAATTTGTAATAATATGTGTATGACAAGAATCTGTGAACTTAGGGAAATAGCAGGTACAAGAACAAGGGTGCAGTTTACTGCCGAGTTTATGATGGGCTCAAAGAAATTGACCGCCTAAGGACACATCTTCTTGTTCATATTGGATTGTTAAATTCCAAATTTGATGGAACATTTAGTTTATTTTAAGATTTTCAGTGTCACACGCAACATGCCGCCCCCTCTTGAAAGACTACCGTCTTTCAAGTGATGAAATATACAATATAATTTACAATCTTATTTACAATTTTAGTATATCGGCAATATTGCCACCTTATTCAAAGCTCGCTTAATAATACAATTTTTAACTGTCCGTATTGAAATTACCCGAACTAAACACCAGGATGAGTTTCTACAATTCTTCCAAGATGCCAGTTTAACGGGGAAACGTTGTTTTCTTGTATTAAAACTAACATTCCTGGTTGAGGTTCTTCTCTGTGTTCTGTTTTCCATTTTGCTCTTTGTTGGAGATGTGTAAAATATTCTCTGGACCATCGATTCCAGAAATGCTGACGAAGTTGTTCAATGTGTTGCCATCTTGATAGTTTGTTGATTTTTAATTCTCGCAAGTTTGGTTCCATAATTGATGTTAGTGAGTCTCCAATAAGGAAATGTCCGGGAGTAAGACAGGATAAATCATTGGGATCATTGCTAAGAGGGATTAAGGGTCGTGAATTCAAACACGTCAATATGACAAAAATAATCAATACCTATGGTATGAGTGTGGTGCAGCTTTAGACTAATTCTACACCACAACCTCAAAACTGGAGTTCTGCAACTGTAATAAATTTGGAAATAGCTGTAATAAATTGTAATGAATGTGTACAAAATTCACGTAGAGTGAAATAAGGCGTGGGATATAAAAGCTGATGCACCGTGAGGGACATCATAAATTGGATCATGCTCTTGACAATAATAAGATAATAGCGTCCCATCCAAGAACTGCAATTCAACCGGTGGAATGCGGAAACTATCGGCGATTATCGCGAATAATAAGGTACTTCAGAAACTGAATCATCACTTTTGTTATCAATATTTCGATAGCACCTACATATTTGAATGTGTACTTTGGAACGGAACTCTTCGAAAATTCGAACCTTCAGCCGACAGCGAGTCAGGATAGTAAACGTTGAAGGCACGATTTTGTTTTGTTTGATAACATCGTACCTCACAACTTTGCGTTGACTAATAAATAAGTATGAACTGTAATATTTCTTAATATCGGTTAATCGACTTCGACTAATTACTACGATAATTCATTTGACAGTGATCCAGTCGGCCGGAAAGATATTTCCGAGATTACTGGAATTTATTCTCATTCTTCAATTTATTTATAGTTATATTTTTATGACTTGTTAAATAAATTATTTCTTAGGAATTCCTGAAGAAATAATGATAAAAATAGATAGGACTAAGTATCCACGTTGAGATTCACAGTTCTGTGTTGATCAGGGCTTAATAGGTACTCCAAAAGCTAAATGAAAAGAAGATTAAGATAAGCGAACAATTTATAATTTTATGGTTTGTGTTTGTTATTAGAAATTTAAGGCAAAAGCGTTTCGACAATTAAAAAATTTCTCGTCACAGTGAAAACATTTAGCCTGAAAGTATTATTTCTATGTGAAACTACCTTTTCCAAGATATAGCCTATTTTGAAGTCCAATTGGAACACGGAAAATTTTAACCTATTGCTGGACGTTTTTGTCAGGGGCATAGATACCGCTGTATCATTTGCATCAATTATACTGAGCCCCCGTGATAATGGGGCCCCGAAGTGTGTAATCAAAAATTTGTAAAATGTTTTCCACAATCTCGTTTAATCTGTAAGGCTAAACTTCCCTGGGAGAAAGGGTAACATTTTTTTTTCTTTTTATAAGGCCCCACCACAAATTGTTATACGGGACCCATCCGGGGCAAGCTAGGCAACTGCTTTTTATGCAATTGCTGTCTTTAGTTTATCTAATTTGAAACAATACTTTGAATTTATCGCCTCGTTGTTTGGGAGAAGCTCATAATTTAGGATCCTTTTCAAATCCCACCAGACACAGAGCATGCCCTTCATTGGACGAAGACCGGCTTTTGGCAAAATTGAAGGTGGTTCATTCCGCTTTCCCCAAGATCATTTTCGCTTAATATCCTCAAAAATTAATCATTTTTCATCCCTTGCCACTACTTGCTTAAAAAATGGTGTCTCCTCGTTGCGATTGTAGAAAAAGTCGCGAATAGAAATGCAATTTATCAGATTTTTCGCGGTTAAATCTTGAGGAACTCATACATCAAATGGGTTCAAGTAGCCCACCTTCCTAGAATTTAATCAGGATCAGTGTCTCAGTCTGATCTTCATCTGTGGTGAAGGGCCTTAAAAAAATTGTCGATGGCGCGGATAACAATGATTCTGACGAGAAGTGGTTATTGGGGAGTTCCGCAGAGTTCGGTTTTGGGACCAGTTCTATTTTCGATATACGTCGATGATCTGCCGCATCAGGAACCAGTTGTGAATTACACTTTTTCGCTCAATTTACATGGTGGGTAGTTATAGGTTGATGATAGCGACGCAAAGGGGCATAGTTACAATCGAAGACTTGGTTGCAACAAATGAACTCCTGCTTAACCCAGATTTACCCCAAGCAATGATTTTCACTCTGCGGGACCTCGAGCATCGGCAAAGTTTTGTTTTCGAGAAAACTGTAGAAATGACTTTTTTGAATTCATTATCCTAACTTTCCCAGTTGTGTTTATTTTGGAGTGTGATGTATAGACAGAAAAAAAAATAAAAAATAAGGCCGTTCCGCAGTTCACACACGAAATAGAGATAATGTGAAGGCTGAATTCTGCAGATTGACGAAGAGTCGGAGCAGACGGACTATAAAGCGGTCAGATTATAATTATATTAAGATCAGAATGCAGAGGTGGATAAGTTCAAGAGGATTCTGAATATATTTTTCGCTAGAAATATTTTTTACATTTTTCAGGAGTTTTGTGATTTTAATATTATGACTTCCTATGAGTAGATGTCATATAATGCCTGATTAAATTTTTTGTATAAATGTCGATTTCAATGTGTATTTTGTTATTTCAAATTATATGGCTTCAACTAATCTTGCTTTAGCTACTTATGAATGTGTGGGTATTTTTCATGAACTATGAAGGTTGATTTCTTTGTGACATTGATAAACATCTATAAAATTAGGCTAAATTAAGAAAGGATTATTGTATAACAATGAACTAACATTATCAACAGCGAAAATAGTTATTGTTATTTGAAACGTGCTACTGGTATACTGAAACCGTTATCTCATAAATTCTCTAGAGTGAAGAGCAACTGATTCAATTTAAAAATATTTGTATTTTCCATCATCAATATGAGTTGGCGGTAAGTGATAGGATCATATTGACACCTCTGTCGCATAGCCTTCAAATGGCGTACGATAATATTATTTTGAGAGTGATAAGATCTGTTTCTAAATGCATTTGCCACGGATGTTATTGCTTAGTAGATGATAAGATATGCAAATACAGTTTGCATATTCCGAAAATATCAGGGGATTAAATTCAGCATGAATTATTGGCAGCACGTAGATTTTATATAGGTAGGAATACGCCTACTAGGTATATTAAAAATAATAACTTTCATTTTCTCGATATTGTACAAGAATAAAACACACATAATACCTAATAGAAAACAATCAGAATTGAAAGACGAGTTAGGCAAGGAGACATCATCTCTCCGAAATTATTCACCCTTGTATAGCAAGACGTATTTAAAAAAATAATGGGGTATAAAAATCGACGGAAAATATCTCACCAATCTAAGATTTGCCGACGATATTGTACTCATAAGCAACAAAGTGGAAGAACTTAAAGAGATGTTGAAGCAGTTGAAAGAGGAGTCAGAGAAGGTCGGCTTAACGATGAACCTAGGCAAAACCAAGGTACTGACTGAGCTGAATATTAAAGTCGAAATGGATGGTAGTGAGATCAAGAAAGTTAACGAATATGTTTACCTGGGACATACAATAACACTGGGCAAACAGAACCAAACTGCAGATATCACGAGAAGAATCCGTATGACCTGGGCCGCAGTGGGAAAACTTATAAATGTTCTGAGAAATCCAGACATTCCAATGAATCTAAAGATAAAAGTATTCAACACCTGTATACTCCCAGTTCTGACCTACGGCAAAGAAACGAGGACTCTCACAGTCCACTCCTCAAATCGAATGAGAACAACCCAGAGATCTATTGGAAGACCTATGTTAGGAATCTCCTTGAGAAGCCATATTCGAAATGAAGTGATCAGGAGATGAACGAAACTAGCAGATGTAATGGGTAAGATAGCGGCAATTAAATGGTCCTGGGTTGGACATGTGTCTCGGCAGGAATACGATCGATGGACTTTTGGAGACCACGAGAACATAAACGAAGTATAAGAAGACCACCAAAACGCTGGTTAGATGACATCAAAGCAAAGGTTGAACGATGTTGGCACCAGTTGGCTCAAGATCGAATAAATTGTAAAATTCAAGGGGAGGCCTATGTCCAGGAGTGGATGCAAATAGGCTGTTGAAGAAGAAGAAGAATAGAAAACAAATCACAGCCAATTATGACCTCAGCCAATAATCCTCAATGTTGTAAGGTTCTATTTCCACAATTAGTAGTAATTCTTCTGAAAGCCTGGCTATGGCTTTTAGTAAACCCTTGGAGCTTGAGCTTATATAATTTATTTAGCGCTGGCAGTTTCAGAATATAAAAGTTATCTGAAAATGAAGAACTGAAAAATTGAAATCGCAGTTGCCTGATGAATTGATTCAGCATGAAATAATAACAATTATGAAGTACAGTTTTTGATTCCATTTGATAATTTTATGTTGATTGGATGAACGTCTGACGTTCAACATATTTTGTAATATAATTTGTCTGAAAATTTATTGCATGGACGAGATATCCATTTGACTCATAGTTTTAGAGCAATTTCTTGCCATAGAATGATTTTATAACATGTATCTGCCATGCAATTTGGGTTAAGGAAAAACATAGAAATTTCATTATCTATGCGGTTTTTAGTAGATAGTATTTTCCCGGAAAATAATAGACTATTGCAGCGTCTGGAACGTCTACAGACAGGTGCGGGATTAGATTTTTCAACCGTTTTACACTTGCTGGTCCACAACTTTCGAAATTATTTTGGCATCTCGAGTGGGTCCCATCGAACCAGATTAGTAGAAATTTGATATCTGGAGTTGTTTTCGAGGCAGAAAAACAAACTTTAAACATTTAGGTAAATTTTTCCAACAGCCACCATTTTTAGGTAGATATTTCTTGTATTTTCGAGATTGTTGACAATTTGCGCTACTCCACAGCTGCTGCACATTAAGTTAGAGGGTTGAAATTTATAAACATTTAGTTTTAATTTTTTCCAACAGCCGCCAGTTTTACGTAGATATTTCTTGTTTTTTCGAGATTGTTGAAAATTTGCGCAACTCCACAGCTGCTGCACATTAAGTTAGAGGGTTGAAATTTATAAACATTTAGTTTTAATTTTTTCCAACAGCCGCCAGTTTTACGTAGATATTTCTTGTTTTTAGAGATTGTTGAAAATTTGCGCAACTCCACAGCTGCTGCACATTAAGTTAGAGGGTTGAATTTTATAAACATTTAGTTTTAATTTTATCCAACAGCCGCCAGTTTTACGTAGATAGGTATTTCTTGTTTTTTGAAATTCTTGAAAATTTGCGCAACTCCACAGCTTCTGCACATTAAGTTAGAGGGTTGAAATTTATAAACGTTTAGTTTTAATTTTTTCCAATAGCCGCCATTTTTACGTAGATATTTCTTGTTTTTTCGAGATTGTTGAAGATTTGCGAAACTCCACAGCTTCTGCACATTAAGTTAGAGGTGTTGAAATTTATAAACATTTAGTTTTAATTTTTTCCAACAGCCGCCATTTTTACGTAGATATCTCCTGTTTTTTCGTGGTTTTTTTTTGAATAGAATAAATTTTTTTCTAATTTTTACTAAGTACGTTTTGCCATTGAAGCGTGTTTTAAAAATCATTAAGAAAATAGCACTATAGTTTTCGTTTCACCTGCAGTTTCATAATGAATGTATATTGTGTGCAGATTATAGATATTAAGATAAAATTTGGTTCCGAGAACGTCTTGAGTTATTGGGTAAAGGAACATCGATTAACGAATTTTGAATATTTTTTCAAAATCCGGAGTGTTAGTTTTGAAATTGATGCTAGTCTCAACGTTTTCACGTTGAAACGTGAAAACGTTGAGACTAGCATCAAAACGAACGAAAAATTGAATCATACTTAATTACTGAAATTTCCCATGGTATCATGAATTAGTTATTTTTCCCTATAATAATGTCCTACGAAGCAAACCTAATCATTTTCATAAATACAATCAATTCATGTGAAATATACCTTATTTTTCACTTGTATATTATATGTTTATTTCACCTTGGACACGGTTGCTATAAACACACTCATTATGCCCTAGGCCATTACGCCCGCATTTGCGGGCATAATGGATTTAAAACGCCCGCTTATTGTACTAGGAGAAATGAAACAAATTTCATTGATTAAATACTTCATAATCCTTGTCGTATACGACTCTTGATTTCTCCGGCAATGAATTATTCGCAGCTTTGGCTGCATTTTCTATGACATTCTTGGGTAAATTCATTTTCATTTCCATTATTTCTATAAGACTACACAAAGAAAGCAGCAATGACATTCACTAAATATGATGACAAAAATATTCACAAACGTCAAAATATCAACAAATGACATGTTTACTATGAGAAGGAAAATGGATAGGAGCAATGAAACGATTTTAAAATCGCTTTTTCATCATAATATAGGTAATAATTTTTTCGTGAAAAATTAAATCTTGTATGCACCGCGTGCGTTATATAGATCCTTACGCCCATCGGGCGTAAGGATCTCTATAACGCACTTGGTACATAAATAACTATTTTGACTATAGTTAATTTTTTATATCACTTCAAGTGATCAAGAAAAAATTCTTCAATAATTTGAGATTATCGAACAATCTTCCGAGAGAGCATTCCGTGACGCGAAATTACAATGCAATAGTGAATTATAGAAAATGTCAAGTCACTCCTACTCAAGATCTGCACACAGCTGTTTCGATCTTATTATCCGTGCAGCATACTCGACAAGGAGTGAATTGACATATTACAACCCATAGTGCCCTCCGCTAAAGATATTACGAACCAACAATTCACTGTCTAGTCTAGACCAAAAATGCAGAATTCCGCCGAGAGAACAAATACCTCCTGTCATGACTGCACAATGGCGTATGGCAGCGCATCCCAAATTTTTTTGACCTCTGCCCGGTACGAGGAGTTAACATTTTTTGCGACCCATCTTATAAAAAAAAACATTTATTTACAGAACGCGGGAGCGAGCGGTAAAGTTCTATATATATGCTAAGTGTTTTTACAATTTTTGCCGCTACCCAGCAGAATTTTTCTGCGACCTGGTGCCGGGTCGCGACCTGCACTTTGGGAATCGCTGGCGTATGGGATTATAGAGCACACTCACGTGAGGGTGCCTACGTAAATATTTGTAACCATACTCTTGTCTTATATCACTTCAAGTGATCAAGGAAAAATCTTCAATCATTCAAAATGATCAAAAAATCCTCCAAAGAAGCTAGTTATACGTATTCGGCGGTACGAAATCCCGGGGTTATAATGGAAACCGAATTGTTTAGCATCCAGAAATGTTATTTACTAAAAATAACAGCACGTGCCGTCAGTAAATCTCGAAATATGTCAATCTTCTCACCGGTAATTCCGATGAGGTAAAACAGCCAAAACCACGAAGCTCCGGTTTGAGAAACGTCGCCTCGATGATATTTCGAGAATATCTCACGTCAGCGCCAACTTGGATGCTGGTAAATGAGGCGAGTAAATAGCGTCAAAGTCCTAAATTAACCTTCCAATCGAGTGCATCGTGCCTACTTACTGTTAATAATATATGGTATGTTTATTTAATAAAGTGAATATAAAGTTTACAGACACACCATACAATGTGCATCCTTTTATGCGTTCCCCTTACCGCTCTAGTGCCCAGAGTCGACTCCAGGTGCGCATTGGAAATGATCGTTGCTGAATCTTCTCAAACTTCGAAATAGTAACGAGCGAATAATCGAAATGTAGATATATCGTTTTGAAATATTTCATAATTACGAAATAGCAGTACAGTGCAACTTCGTTAATCCGAACACATGCTAATCCAAACGGACAAATCAGGAAGTGGTAGACCGAAGCCGCCACAGCGATAATCCAAACGCTGTCAGAAAAAAAAACCACGAGCAACAGAGCTCTGTCACTAAGGTCATATTTTTCGTCATAAGTGCATCGCATCGAGATGCGATCCCAACGGATTAAATTATGGTTTGAAAAACCACGCTTTAGTAGCAAACCGGAATAAAAATCTGAAAATAATTTATATCAAAACATTAAATAAAATATCGCGAAGTGCAGCGCGTTTGAGGATAAGAGATGAAACATACAACGGATCTTATTTCAACATCAACTCAATCCACGTACTCAACCCCTAACTCAACCTGCAGAAGCAAATTTTCAATGAATACCAAACTTTGATACTTTCGTACTGCCTCGAAAAAAAACCCAGATACCTACCAAATTTCGCTCATTTGGTTCGAAGGGAGCCGCAGGATATTTTTATTTTTCACTTGTATATTATTTGTTGATTTTACCTTAGATAGGGTTGATATAAATACACTCATTATGCCCTAGGGCGTTATGAGCGGGCATTATGGATCAGAACGCCCGCTCATTGTACGAGGAGAAATGAAGCAACTGCCATTGATTAAATATTTCATAATTCCTTGTCGTATACGACTCTGGATTTCTCCGGCGATGAATTATTCGCAGCTTTGGCTGCATTTTCTATGATATTCTTTGGTAAATTCATTTTCATTTCCATTATTTTTATAAGACTACACCAAGAAAGCAGCAATGAAATTCACTAAATATGATGACAAAAATATTCACAAACGTCAAAATATCAACAAATGACAGGCCTACTATAAGAAGGAAAATGGAAAGTATAGGAGCAATTAAGATTTGAAAATCGATTTTTCATTACCCATAATAAAATAATTTTATCGTGAAAAATAAAATCTTGTATGCACCACGTGCGATACTAGATCCTAAAGCCTATCGGGCGTTAGGATCTTTATAACGCACTTGGTACATAAATAACTATTCCGGAAAAATATGTATGTGAAAATAAAAAATATGTACTTAAAATTGACGGCGCTTGTAGAAATTTAACCAAATTTCATAACTGCTCGTGCACCTGTCTGTTGAATAAAAACAAAACGCTTGAGCAGCAGAGCTCCGTCAGTTTCCTTTAATTTCTGTTCATTTTCATATACGAATGCTTAATCTTCTACGCTAATTTGGAGAGGCTCTGGAGGTAAGCAAAACCTGCTCACGAAAATACATGAAATCTCTACATTAAAATGTTCATTTTCATATACGAATGCTTAATCTTCTACGCTAATTTGGAGAGGCTCTGGAGGTAAGCAAAACCTGCTCACGAAAATACATGAAATCTCTACATTAAAATGGCGACTGTTAACAAAAATAGTTGAAATGAAACCCCCGAAGTAGAGCGAATGAGAACTCTCTCATATGGCGAAATAATTTTAAAAGTGTTCAGCTGTAAGCTGTAAATAACACTTCCAAAAGCCTCCAGAGTGGCTCTAGAATAGCAAGAGGCCATGAAATGAACTCAGCAGTTATGTACAGAGTGAAATGCGCTATGTATATATTTACTTGTCCTACTCTTGTATTTTTTGGCGCGTCATTCAAAATATACTCTCTTGATATTGTGGCGCCACACTTATTTAATGGTTTTTGACGGATAATTGTGCATACACATACACTCTATACCCCAAAGAATAATTCCCTAACATCAACCCATTCTACAAAAGAAATTTCATCGCCCTATCTCAACGAACTTTTTTCAATGAAGTGAAATATTTCCAATTCTTTTAATTCGGTTTGGTATTAAACCTTGGTTTTCAAAGCCATAATTTATTCTGTTAGAATCGCGTCTCCACTCGAAGCACTTCGCGCGAAAAATACGACCTCAAGACGGAACTCTTTTTTAAAATATTTTAAGTTGTAGTTGGTATGAATGATGTGATTTAAGTTGGTTTATTGCTATTACTAGTCGTTAATGGGTTGGTCGAATTTAGTTTGTTATTATGAATTGAATATATTAACTCTAATAAATTGAACTTACAAGTTCGATATATATTTCGTCATGTTCTATGTTAGTTGAATTTTCTCGGACAGGTACTTATAAATAGTTATAAAAAAATTTCTTTTCTATAATTATAATATTGTGTTTTTCAATATTTTGGTGGTTCATTCTGTAATGTCCTGTGGGATTATCGCTTAGGAGGAGAGGAGGTGTTCGGCGTGTGCGGAGAGGGTGTATGATCTTCAGAGGAGGACTGCAAGGATTATGACTGGTCTTCGTTTTCGAGAAAATTATAGATATGACTTTTTTGAACTCAGTATTCTAACTTTCCCTGTTGTGTTTATTCTGGAGTGTGATGTATAAACAGAAAAAAACTAAGGCTTAATGGTTCGGCCAAATTAAGTTTTTTGTTGTGAATTGTATATATGAACTCTAACAAATTGAGCTTACAAGTTCGAAATATATTTCGTCATGTTCTATGCTAGTTGAATTTTCTGGGATAGGTATAAAAAGTTATGAAAAATTTTCATTTCTATATATATAATATAAATTGTGTTTTTCAATATTTTGGTGTCGCAGTAGTGCTGCATTTTGAGTCTTGTTTATTTGCGTGTTTTCGATCGCTATCTTAAGGTCACATTCGATACGTAGGCGCCGAAAGATTGTTATTGATCGTCCGTCCCTGTAGTAAACATTCTCATCTGTTTGGTTCAATGAATCGAATCGAATATTGCCCAATGAATCGGCGATTATTATGTCACTCCATTTATGGGAAATAGTGTGGCTACTTTCTAGTCGCCTACATCCCAAGCTGCGACAAGATTCGCGTTCGAGGCGGCAATCAGTGATATTCTACTACTAGTGTCGTGTTTACGTCGATGCGACTATTTACTTTTGCCTCTCTCGAAGTAGGTTTACGAAACTTAGGTACATATCGCACGTGGGATGTACATTCTTCAAATTTACTGAATGTGGGTAGCTCGCGTATCAACCCGCTCTCAATTACTTATATATAGGGTTATTGGCACTCAAAGTTTGCGAAAGTAGCAATAAGAGAAAACGAACGGTGTCATGGGACACCAGATAGGAACGAAGTTCCTTCGGATAATATAGAAGGACCAGAATTTGCGAAAAAGAAACATTTGCGTCTCGTGCCGCACGACACAAGTGATAATTTATACTAATCCAAGTTGAAATAAGTGATATTGAAATGAGGGACCAAGAGCTGCAACGAGATTGTAAATGAATGAATGAAAAAAGCCTGTAGTCACCTCTGGGATTCGAACCCAGTAATACGATACCAGTGTTCAGTACTCAGACCACTCGGCCGTCAATACAACGTAAAGCAAAGACGCAAGAGTGTATATAACCAGAGTGTAACGTATCGCCACGCTATATAATGGAATATAAACCTACTGTACGTAGTCATTATAGAATATATAGGGAACTATTTCAATACCTTATGCAAGCAGCTAGACCGATCGATGGGCCAAACATCCCGCAAGACACAAATAAAGTATCCCTATGAGTATGACAGTATCAGCGAAATGACACATTATTTGTGTCTGGCGGGATGTTTGGCCCATACGATCGGTTTGGCTGCTTGCATAGGGTATTGAAATAGTTCCCTGAGTATCATATATAAAAATCAAGACTGAGAAAATAAGAAAAGTGAGTTGAATTTTTTTCCATCTTCAGCACCTGATACGGGAAGGTCGTCCAGTACGGAATCAGAAAGATAAGGGATGAGAGAACGGAAACAAAGAGAGAGAAAGAGAAAGGTATTATACGCTACTCCCTTGTGTGAGTACTTCTGTCACGGTTTTATTCTTACGGTTTTAGTCTGGTCGCGCAGCGAAATCCCTATCTCCTTCAAGCCTGCTGTAAGCTGCAAGGAACTTCGTTCCAATATTTCAATTTTGAGAAAAGCGTTAATTCCAAGAAAACTTACTATATTACAACAAATTTGCTTGACAGTCTTCGAGGTTTCATCCCGTTACCAAAAGTAACTTAGCAATATGCTTTTTGGAACAAAGTTCGTTTACGCGGCTTGCGGAATCAGTTCACTCGTAGAAATTGTCACGTAACGATTGACAAATTATATAGGTCTTCCTAGGAATACATCAACAGATGGTTCTCAGTACGCCGTGAAAGATAATATTGAAATAGAACGTGATTTATGATGCGAAGGTTTCGGATCACAGAAAATGTAAAATAATAACAACACACAAAACTTTTCATTCTCTTTCTCGGTTATCCAAACAATACGAACTTTTTGAATATAGCGATTTTTATGGTGTTTTGCGAGTACAACTATAAAAGTTCATTTTATTAATAGGAACAATTTATATAAGTATTTGTTTTTGTTTCAAATTATACTCATGAGTTACATTGTCTCATTATTGCAATTTTGCAATGAAAATTCGAGAAATTTGATCTGCTGCAACTAGGTGTAATACAAACTTAAAAAAGTAAGTTAATAAAATGGTAAAACTTGATACAAGTATTTACTGTTTACAACCGTTTAATGTACATTAGATTCGGGTGTTTACTATTTATATCACGTTGTAACGACGGATTCCATCAACTGTTTATTATTTACTATTTATGTACATTACAGAGGGACAATAGTGAAATCAAATGCTCTGCGTCTAAAAGGGCATCGAAAAGCGAAATTAACTACGTTCTTGACGACGGGGGTCCTCCGACCACACACGTTTTTTAGTCGTATTTTATCCCATAAAATAAATACTATTGCAGTGTATCGAAGAAAAGCAGTCAGGCGCGGGAGTAGTTTTTCCATCCGTGTTAGACCTCCTAGGACAAGATTTTCGTTGAATTTTTCGTGTCATTATATATATATATATATATATATATATATATATATATATATATATATATATATATATATATATATATATATATATATATATATATATATATATATATATATATATATATATATATATATATATATATATATATATATATATATATATATATATATATATATATATATATATATATATATATGGTCAAAAAACTTCCATCCCAAGGCTTCTCCTATTCAGTTTATCGTAAACCCACCCATACAAACCGTTATCTGAACGCCCAGTCTCACCACCATCCCTCTCAACTTAACTCTGTAGTTAATACCCTAATCTGCCGCTCCATTCGACTATCTGACGACGAACACCGTGAATCAGAACTCAATACTCTAAAACATATATTATTACAGAACGGTTACAACACATATCAAATCAACAAGAACATACGCAAACACACAAACATCACCCCACCTCTACCAACTTCCAATCGCACTGACCAAGAATCTACACCTAAATTATTCCTTCCTTACATCAAAGGAGTAACAGAGAAGATCGCGAGAACTCTCAAAAACACAAACATCAAAACAATATTCACCACCCAACAAAAACTCTCCCATCTGGTCAGATCCGTCAAGGATAAAATTCCTAACGAAAATCACGGTGTTTATGAGATTCCCTGTTCCAATTGCCCTCGTTCTTATATAGGACAAACGAACGGACGAATTCAGGTCCGTGCCAAGGAACATTCACTTTCAGTAAGACACTCAGATATCACCAACGCCCTTTCCCAACATCACACCCAAACAGGCCACATTATCGATTTCCTCAATACAAAAACTATTGCTCCCGTCCGATCTTTCAAATCCCGAATTTTTCGGGAAGCTGTAGAAATAGAAAAACGTCCAAATTGTTTGAACACCAGAGATGACAGTCACAGACTCCCATCAGCATGGAAACCACTTCTCAGAGGTCGCCATGTCACACCCAATCAGAGTGCATCCCGCACTGATGAGCGTGAATACCCCATTGACGTCAATACTACGTCAATAACTACGTCAATGGAGTACCCGCCCCCCTCGCCTATAAATACGGCCACACGACGATCGGCCCGTCAGTTGACTCTGAAAAGTAGGCAGGTTGACACTTCAGAGTTGACAGGAAGCAGTACGGTTGGTGGAGTAGGCAGGTTGTGATCACGCAATCGTATTGTTTCCGATTCCTCCTAATTCGATTCGTGGAGTAGGCAGATTGAGGCCACGTATCTGAATTATTTTCCTTCTAATTCTCCTGAAGATGGCTTCGCAAAAGGAGCCGAAACGTCGAGATTTTTCAAATCTTTTACGTGGTTCATTCCAAGAACCAAGTTTTTCAAATACTTCCGACCGCGGAAATCTTTCTGGATATATATATATATATTTTGTTTTTTCCCCCGGTACATATTGGCATCTCCACCTGCTTCCATCGAGTCAAATGAGCTGAAATTTGGTACCTCGGATTGTTTTCGTTGTAGAACGAAAACAAACTATCAAAGTTTGGTTGAATTTTTCTAACCGCCGCTATTTTTACGTAGATATTTATTTTTTCGTGGTTTTGGAAAAATTACCGAAATCCTCAGCTTCTGCAGATTGAGTTAGAGGGTTGAAATTTGGTACGTACATTGAGATTATTGTGAATCGAAATCCTTTTTTGGTTTCAACTCTTTTTCTCAAATGCGCTGCATTTCGTGGTGTCTATTCCGTTCGAATTGCATCTCGATCTGGCTATCAGTACGCGATGCACTTCGCGAATTTTTCCCACAATAGAGGGTTGAAATTTTGTACGTGTATTATGTTGATGTTGAGATACGTTCCTTCGTTCGTTTCAACTTTATTTTTCAAGCAAATTTTGTTCCATAAAATGAATATTTTTTTTCCAATTCGGTATGCTATTTAAGCGTGATTTTTCAAAATATAATTCCATCCGTTAGAATCTCATCTCGACGCGATGCATTTCGCGCTAAAAATAGGACCTTAGTGATGGAGCTCTGCTGCTCACGCCTTTTTTTAAATTTATGTCAAATTAATATTACATCAACCGTAGTTAATGGTTATTAGCAAGGTAACAGTTATTTTAGATTAAAGAATAGAATAGAGATTAGTTTGTTCTAGAAATGTCTAAATTACGACTGCTTTTACCACTGAGAGAACACCTGGAGATTCTAGAATAGAGGTTAATTTGTTTTAAAAACTTCTGAATTATCACTGCTTTTATAATTGAAAAACAACACCAGGCAAAGATGCAGGTGTTCCATAAGATTGTATTTCGCTATTGAATTTGACACAGTTAATTAATATTTGTCCTTCTTTAATATCCTCAAGTCATGTATCGCGTTTCGTTAGATATGAAGGAGTCGTCTACGTCCGCGATAATTTTATTTGGGGATTATTATGATTATATGTAAGAATAAGCCAATAGAATCCGTGAATTTTGCATAACTACTGCGTATTGATAAGTGAATATACCCTTGACGACGTGATATAATCGTTTTGGTGTTTCGCCTCGTGTCAAAATGTGAATATTTTCATATTGACGGTGTTTTGACGTTTGTTATAAAAAATTAATATTTTTATTCGTTATATAATCGCAACAAATACCACTCGAGCAATCGAAAAAAATCGTTATACTGACCTCGTCACTCGACGTATTTTCTTAAAACACCACTCGAGCTGTGCTCTCGTGGTGTTTCGCAAAATACGTCTCGTGACTCGGAAGTATAATCGATTATTCTCGATGTTCTTGTGATATTATAACAGATAATTTTGTACTAACTATAGTAACCAATCAAATTACTTAATTTAGAGTCATGTTTCAAATTTCATCCAATCATCTATGGATTACAGCTATAATACCCTACATGTGGTGTTTTCAGTTTGGTGTAGTTTTGTTGAATAAAAATGAATATGTATTAAACGTCAGATTGACAATCAATTTTTTGAAATCTACAAAGTTAAAAATCATCTTATCGAATACCCCTCGGGCCTTGATAATATCCTAAAAATGTTGTCATAGAGAATCCTTCAAGCGTGTTGCTTAAGGATAATAGGATTATCAACCAACACGCTTTCAGCATTCTCTATGTCAAAATTATCTCGGTATTATCAAGGCCCTAGGGGTATTTCTACTCAAAACATTCCCACTTTTTACCCCGAGGCGAAGCTAAAGGGGTTATAGTCTCACGACAAAAAGTTGGGATCTGGTCCGATTTTAAAAATTCCAACGGATATCGATAAAATACATATAATTTCATTAGGGAATTTCAATTCTCAATTTTTCCCAACGAAGAATAAAAAATTATAGCGTTTTTACCCCAAGGCGGAGCTAAAGTTTCAAGAAAAAAAGTTGGGATCTGGTCCGATTTTAAAAATTCCAACGGATATCGATTAAATACCTATGATTTCATCAGAGAATTTTTGTTCCCAATTTATCCCAACGAAGAATAAAAAATTATAGCTATTTTCAGATAGGCATTACGACATGCGCATGCGCCAAGGTCAATATGTACGAAGTCCTACAAAACATGCGTCGAAGTGCTCTGTGTGCCACGGTAACCAAGCGACGTTGATAGCTTCAGCTTGATTCTGCGTCTGTGTCTGCTTCCCATATTATCAATTTGATTCATAATTTACAGCAAAATGGACCGGGATAGGATATTTTTGCTAAATTTTCACGGATTTCATTGTTATTTAATTTATATAACACATTCAAAAAATTTTGACGACATGCTCATGCGCCGAGGGATTTTATCATTCCTGGTGCTGCGCAGTAGGGTGTCCTTCATTTTTGTAGGTTCGTTCTACTGCATTTTATTTTTATGCATTTGCGTGCCATTCTGATTGGTTAGACTATATGATGATTTGCTAGAAAGTTCAAAGCCTATGAGGATGTTGTTTATTGGAAATTTTTTATCAATCTCGTTTGTATATATTGGCTTCTTCATTATATCCTATTTGGAATGGGATTATATCATGATAATTTCTATGTTCAGTTCGTTAGGGCAATTAATTTCGAATTGGGTATTTGAAGCGATTTGTATAGCATTTTATATTCCTTGGATTGAGTTAAGGGAATCAGTAGGAGTTCGACTAGATCTTCATACGACACAACAGCATCTAGGCCAGTGTTGCCAAACTTTAATATGAATTTTACAAAGAAGTTTGATTTGGGATAAGTTAGGTTATATTATTGATTCTCATTATTTTGATAATAGAAGGAAACGTTCCTCCAACGATTTCTGTATTAATTTGTTTTGGTTCATTGCTGTACTGTATAAGATGCTAACACCAACTGAGAAAATTGAATTAATCTGGCAATGAAAACTTTAATTCATGGAAAATCCTAGCCAGTGACTAATTAAGATAAATATAACAATGGGCTAAATAACTTTCAAGTAATCCCGAAAAAAACACAATATATTTCTGTAGAAATTAATTTTTTTCATCACATGAGAATGATGGCTGTATTCATTTATAAGTTCTATAAATTATTACGTACAATTCGACTGAAATAATGTTTGTGGTAGCCGGTGGGGCGTATGAGTAGTTTTCGAATTTTGTAATCACTAAGGCATCAGTATAAATGTGTTGATGATTGGGATAATATTGGATAGATTTGTCCGTTACTTTGTTATAATACGATTTAACTATAAATGAGAAACAATATACTTTGTTTTTATCACTGTTTTCATTTGAATGTTTGGGATGATAGTAGACAGGTGTATAAAGGAACTAACATAAAATTATTCTCGAGAACATAAAATAATGGGGCATTGCGTACATCTGTTTAATAAATTTAATAAATTGATTATTTATTTTATTATATTACTATTAATTGTTATTTTTCTTATATTTGTACATTTCTATAGATTCTAAAATATTTAGTTTTTTACTTTTTGGAGCTGTATGATGTAAACTATTTATATTATTCATCACTGGAAATGTGTGGCCTGAATCTAGAAACTGTTTTGCCAAATTTGAGTTGTCTTTATTCAAAATGAAGGAATATTGATGCCACTAGATTTAAAGAATATCAGGTGTATATTTGCAATCAAAATTGAAAGGAGCAATAGTTTTACACGATGATATTCTTAACCTTGATTAGTTTACCAAAAAATGCATCGTTTTTCCACTCGTATGTCGATATCAGTAATCTGAAAAATCCGGACATCCCACTGCGTAGCACTAGGAATGATAAAACCCCTCAGCGCATGTGCATGTCATAATGTCTATCTTAAAAACGCTATATTTTTTTATTCTTCGTTGGGAAAAATTGGGAATTAAAATTCCCTAATGAAATCATAAGTGTTTTATCGATATCCGTTGGAATTTTTAAAATCGGGCCAGATCCCAACTTTTTGTCGTGAGACTATAACCCCTTTAGCTTCGCCTCGGGGTAAAAATGGATAAATAGCGCTAAATTAGATGAAACAGTTCTGTCTAAAAATTTCATAATATGTGTAGGTACCTATATAACTTTATTTTAATCGCTTTGTAGTGGAAGAACATTGAGGCCGAGTTTATGAGCCAATTGATTTAACATTCCAGAAATTTATTACACCCGCGGTTGGAGTATGCACTTCCGTTATTTATATTTAACCAACTTCTTGCGTTTCTGTTTTATCTCTAAATTTTCCGCTTTCGTAATCGCTTAACTAAATTACCAGCAAAGTTTCCTCATTCCAAGAAGACGAGGATTCAATTTATGAAGGTAATAAAGGCATATAGTCTTTGCGCAAAGCATCATTTCGATTTCAAAAAAAGTCGTAAGCAGCAGAGTTCACTAATGTCCTATTTTTCGCGTGAAATGCGATTCTAACTGATCGAATTATATTTTGAAAAATCACGCTTAAATAGCAAACCAAATTGAAAGGTAGAAAATAATTTATTTCAATAAAAAACTATCACTACAATCAATAACCGTAAAAATAAAACAGGTGTTTTTCTAATAATACCTAATAAAATTTTCATTTTCATAATTAAAAAATATCAATTTCAGTTTTATTACCATTCATTTCCTTTTTTAGCAGGTTTTCAGTGAAAATAAATCTTGTTTACAGGATAAATAGCGCAATTTTGTAGCAATAGGGTTGAGAGTTTGTAAATAGGTAGTTTTGTATGATATCTTGAATAGGATTGGTTTTGGTTCGAATTGGTTGGGAAGTTGACCCCCTGGAGAAAGAAATAAATCTTGTTTACACGATAAAGGGCGCAATTTTGAAGCAATAGGGTTGAATGTTTGTAAACAGGTAGTTTCGTATGATATCTTGGATGTAATTGGTTTTGGTTTGAATTGAATGGGGGGGTTGACCCCCCTGGGGGAGGAAATAAATCTTGTTTACACGATAAAGCTCGCAATTTTGAAGTAATAGGGTTGAAAGTTTGTAAGCAGGTAATTTCGAAAGATATCTTGGATGGGATTGGGTTTGGTTCAAATTGGTTGACCCCCTGGGGGAAGAAATGAATAATGTTTACATGATAAGGGCCGTAATTTTGGAGCAATAGAATTGAAAGTTTGTGAGTAGGTAGTTTCGTATGATATTTTGGATGGGATTGGTTTTGGTAGGACCACCCAGGAGAGGAAATAAATCTTGTTCACACGATAGAAGGCGCAATTTTGGGACCATTGGGTTGAAACTTTGTATGTAGGTAGTTTCGTATGATATTCCGGATGATATTTATTTCTATATAAATTGGTTGGAGGGTTGACCCCGCGGAGGAGGAAATACATATTGTTTACACGATAGAGGGCGCAATTTTTGTTTTTTTGGATTTGGAACAAAAATCATAATCGAATGAATAGATTTTTTAAACGGGATACGTTTTGAAAACCTGCTTTTCTAATGCAACTCGCTGCGATAGAGTTTTTTTTATTTAGATTTTCGCATCTTGATTTTCTTGTATTGGAACTTCATTCCAATCGGGTGTCATATTCTTTTTTTGAACTTTTCAGTTGTATTTTCCCCGGAATTAATAAATTATTTTTCGAAATTTTTTTGATGTCATATATATATATATATATATATATATATATATATATATATATATATATATATATATATATATATATATATATATATATATATTTATATACCGGGTGTAAATGAGTGATGGGCCACCCCTATAACTTTTTAATGGATTTTTCGATTTTATTGAAATTTGGGTGGTTTATCTTAGACATAATTCGGAGTTTTTTCACATACAAAATCAGTATGGCTGACTTCCGGTTTCACAGAAAACGATTTAAAAATTTGAATGGAACACCCTATATATTTTTACATATTTTAATTCTGAGGCTTTAAGTACATATATTCCATCTGTCAAATGTCAATTCTAGCGCCGTTTCAATTTTGTTTTTCATTTTGTTTTTTTTTATCGTTGATGGCTGCGACGTCGTCTAAATCATAGATAATTGATTTAAAATATCGCCCAAAGTAATAATTTCTCAAAAAATTCATTTTCGTGAAGTTTGATAACGATTAAATTCTTTTTCGAACCAAAACACAGTTTTTTAAACCTACATGGGTCACCCTGTATATCAAAAAGCTCCTTCAAATTCCTTCAAAATTATTCACACATCAGTTTCCTCAATTCCTAAATAACGAAGTAATCATTAAAAATCTTATTCTTATTAGTTCCCTTTGCTCCTGAGACCGACCCTGTTTACGAAATATGAAAAAAAAATTTGACAGATGGAATGTATGTATTTGAAGCCTCAGAATTAAATATGTAAAAATATACAGAGTATTCCATTTGAATTTTTAATTTTTATATCGTTTTCTGTGAAACCGGAAGTCAGCCATATTGATTTTGTATGTGAAAAAACTAAAATTATGTCTGAGATAAACCACCCAAATTTCAATAAAATCGAAGAATCCATTCAAAAGTTATAGGGGTGGCCCATCACTCATTTACACCCGGTATATATATATATATATATATATATATATATATATATATATATATATAATATATTATATATATATATATATGTATATGTATATATATATATATATATATATATATATATATATATATATATATATATGTATATGTATATATATATATTTATATATATATATATATATATATATATATATATATATATATATATATATATATATATACATACCTATATATACACAATGGCATCTCCAGCGGCACCCATCGAACCAAATAATCTGAAATTTGGTATATGGCATTATTTCCTAAGCCGAACGAAACTAATCATTATTTGGGTAAATTTCTCTACCGTCGCCATTTTTACGTAAATATTTGTATATTTTTCCAGGTACATATTGGCTCCTCGACCTTCAAAACGAAATGTGTTGAAATTTAGTGTCTGAAGTTAGTATATATTTATTATAAAAAGAAGTACATAATATAAACTCAATGTTTCACTCGAAACGTACTGGCCAAATGCAATAAATAGGTTGTGAAGGAAACAAGTCAGCTGATTTTGATATTTTATATTGGTAGTCATTTCTCTTTGCAGAAATTACACAGAATTCCCAGAAAATTATCATTCCTTCCGTGGAACGGGTCTGAATCATACGACCGAATAATGATTTCTATATTAGGCGACGACGCCTCATTGGGAGGAAGCTTGGGGTTGAGCGAAACAAGTGTGTTTGTTTATCTACCGGATATCCGTAGAGTGTGCATGCATGTATGTAAAATAGCTTCTATTAGCTCGCGTTTTCAACAATTAGTAATTATTATCTGGTAGGTACTCGACAAAATTCGTATTTTTCCTTATCGTTCCAAATGCGCTGTATCTCTAAAGAAAACACGTGCCTGTTCACACAATTCGAAGTTAAAATTAGAACTTGAGAGACATTAAAAAATATTGCTGCGGATTTAATTGCTTTGTCTCAATTTAAATATTGGGATTCTTGGTAGTAAACAACTAACAATATAATTTTTATGGTGATATATAACTGAGTATTTTGTCATGAATTATATCGACCTTGGAAAATGTTGAGAAAACTAAAATGGCCATTCTACATTCTTATTTTAATCTCCTTAAGAATAATTATTTTGGTTATTGCATCATTACACGAATAGCAGTAATTTCTACAAGGTAATATGTGTTATACCTATGTTATGTTGATAATGAGTTATTGCTCTCTTTTAAAGTCAACAGTGAGGGCGGGATTGGATTCTAAATCCATTTTATATATACCTACTCGATTTTTTAGGTTTTTAGACGTATTTTCTCAAACGAATAAAGTCCGTAAACTTAACTGTGTTATTGCATTTGCAATAATCTAAATTGCGCTGAAATTAATTATTTTCGTGTTGAAGTTCTGGGATCATCGAGAAGTTTATTGTTTATAAAATATCACAAAATCACTGCCCTGTATGGTTCTTAGGAGTTGCAAATCCTAATGGTTCCACACCGTTATCTAGTTCTTTGAAATATCTTTAAGTCGTATTTTATCCTATAAAATACATACTATTGCAGTGTATCGAAGAAAAGTAGTCAGATGCGGGAGTATTTTTCCCATCCGTTTTAGATCTAGAAAACGATTTTCGAAAAAATTTTCATGTCTGATTCATATATATATATATATATATATATATATATATATATATATATATATATATATATATATATATATCTATATATATATATATATATATATACACATATATATATATATATATATATATATATATATATATATATATATATATATATATATATCTATATATATATATATATATATATATATATATATATATATATATTTATTCGAATTGTTGTTGCCTGTGAACTATTTCTAATCTTCTAATAATTATTAGCAATAACAGGCTTGTTGAATGAAGATTCAGGAGATTATATATATTTATATATATATATATATATATATATATATATATATATATATATATATATATATATATAATTATATATATATATATATATATATATATATATATATATATATTATTTTTATCTGGGATTGTTTTTGTTGCAGAACGAAATTATCGAAATTTGGTCCAATTTTTCCAACCGCTGCCATTTTTACGTAGATATTTCTTGTTTTTTCATGGGTTTTGAAAAATTGCCGAACTCTACAGCTTCTGCAGGTGGAAAATTGGTAAAAACATTGAGTATATGTTCACTTGAAAACCTTTTTTGGATTCAACTCTTCATCTCAAGGGCGCTGCATTTCGTGGTGACTATTCCGTTCAAATTTTATCTCAATCTGTTTCGCTATCAGCACGCGATGCACTTCGCGAATTAGAATTTGTTTTAAGATGGAGGTTTGAAATTTGGTTTGTGGGTTGAGTTGATGTTGAAGGTGCGTTTCTTCAATGGTTTCAACTTTTTTCCTAAAACCACGATGCACTGCGAATTTTTTTTTTTCGGAAAATAAATTATTTTCTACTTTTTAATTCAGTTTGCTTTTCAAGCGTTATTTTTCAAAATATGATTTTATTCACTAAATGCATCTCGTGCGAAAGATACGATAATAGTGAGCTCTGCTGCTTACGAGTTTTTTAATGATATACTACACTTGGTGGTCTGACCATTCTCTGGTACAAAGGATACATTTTTCTCTGTCGTAGTGTTCTTTGGACGCAAAGCACTAGGAAAATGACACTTTGTCTTTGAGGCATTATTTTAGACGGACGAAAAATTATACGCTTGCCCTGCAAAAAACTTGGGTCGGCCCTAGGGTCTAAAAATCCAGTTTCACACTTCCATCCTATTCTGGGGCAGAGGGTGAGTCCAACTAAAGTGGCTCCATCGTGGTCAAACGGACCTTTGGTCATTTTTGTCGAATTTCTTCCACATATAATTACTATCTTTAAGAGAGTAAGGGAGATTGTAGATGAGAGAAATGTCACTTCGTGAGGAATGCAAGAGGCATGCAACTACACCAAGTTTTGTGCAACTGTGTGTAATTTAACCATAGCATCATGGGTGTCTATGAATTCGTGATTGTAGAGAATGAAAAAACACATCTGGATGGCATCAGGATTATTTATGTTCATTTATAATTAGGGCAATTTGAGTTTCACGAAAAGAAAACAACTAAAAAGAGAAGAAAAAAAAGACTAAGAAAATATTTTTCCATTCAAATATTCCTTTGATCCATAATTACTGATGTATACGTTAAGCTGAAAGTTCTCGCAACAGCGTCTGCCTTATGCATCTGTTTGAGAATCTATTAAAATAAATAATAGTTTAAATTGCTTTGAGGTAATTGTTATATACTTTAATGACAGATACACCCCACGCTTTTCTACAATAAATGGATTTTTTTAATTACACTTTTCTTAATTCAAATTTATTGAAAATTATTTTCTACTTTTCAGATTGATTTTCTATTAAAACTTGTTTTTTAGTTTAACTATTATTTATTTTCTATTTTTTAGTTCTGCTAACTACTAAAGCGTGTTTTTTATTTTTTTAAAAACTATTACTTATTGATCTTTGCTTTTATAGTTTTTAAAACGTTTTCAAACGCGTACTTACTTGGCACAAAGACACTACCGGTTATCGTATTTGTAAAATAGCTAATCCTGAAGGTCATATCAGTATAATGGGACAAACTCAAATTATTGCATTGTCATTGGTCCTTGATGAATGTGCAAAATTTAAAATCAATCCGACGTTTGAAGGGAGTTGAAATCATGTTCAAAAATTCCGGTACATATCCGATACTCACATACATACATACCAGGCTAATAAATGCGTGTTAAAATACAATCATCTCATAAAAACGAAGTATGAGACGACTAAATCATAATCATAAGTTTCAATTCGAGGGCATCCATTAATTACGTGAGATAATTTTAGCGATTTTTTGACTCCCCCTCCCCCCTTAGTGAGATGTCGTGAGTTCTTGCTCGTCCCCCTTCTCCGACTCTCACGTGAGATTTTTTTAAATGCATATTTGTTATATGAATGAGTTCTTCTTCTTATAGCCCCGTCTCCCTGCGGAGGTTGGCGGTCCAATTAGCTATTATGACTCGAGAAACTGCACCCCTGAAGATCTCTGTAGAGGTTCGTCCAAGCCATCTCCTCAGATCCTTGAGCCATAAGTTTTGGCGTCGTCCTATTGATCGTTTCCCCTGGACCTTTCCCTCGATGACCAGTCGGAGGGTTTCGTACTTTTCACCGCGCATGATGTGCCCGATGTATTGGAGTTTCCTCTCTTTGACAGTTGTCATCAGTTCTAAAGATTTGCCCATCATGTTGAGGACTTCGATGTTTGTCCGTCTTGCCATCCATGATATCCGTAATACCCTTCGGTACAGGTACATCTCGAATGCATCTATACGTTTTTCCATCTCCTGGTTAAACGTCCAGCTTTCACACCCATAGAGCAGGACAGGAAAAATATAACACCGTAACAATCGTACACGGAGCTGAAGACTCAGATCGCGAGATGTAAAAAGATTTTCCATGTTAATGAAGGATCTGCGAGCCGGCTCGATTCTTGCCTTAATCTCAATTTTTGGGTCACATTGTTCGTTGACGATAGCGCCTAGGTATCGAAATGTTGGTACTTGTTTGACAAGTTTATCATCTATATATAGAAGGGCGGGTGTTGGTTGCTTAGAGAAAACCATGAGCTTCGTTTTTTTGATGTTCACGAAGAGGTCGAAACGCTGGCCATGCTCCACGATGCGATCCATAGCTCTCTGTGTGTCTGTAAGGCTGTCGGCTATTACCACGGTATCCTCTGCATAGCGTAGGTTGCTGATTCTTTTACCGTTCATCTTGATACCTATGTCGGTGTCTTCGAGTGCTTCTCTGAATATAGTTTCAGAATATAGGTTGAACAGAAGGGGAGATAAAACGCAGCCTTGTCGTACACCCTTCTGTATTGCCATTTTTTCAGACATTGCCCTATCCACTCTTACTTGTGCATTTTGGTGCCAATATAGGTCGGTAATAATACGCAGGTCGCCGCGGTCTATACCCGAAGCCTTTAGGATTTCCGTCATTTTCTGATGCGAAACGCAGTCAAACGCTTTTCTATAATCAACGAAGCAGGCGTATACATTAACATTCATGTCTCTACACCTTTGTGTTTGAACATTAAGCGAAAAAAGTGCCTCTCGAGTTCCTAATCCTTTTCTAAAGCCGAACTGAGAGGGGTCAATCTGTTGTTCGCACTTCGCATAGATTCGGGTGTGAATGATCCGCAGGAAGGTTTTCAGGACGTGAGACATTAGGCTGATGATCCTATAATCATCACAAGTTGTGGCCTTGGCTTCCTTCGGCAGAGTAACAAAGACAGAAGTGAGCCAGTCCGAAGGAATCTTGCCGACTCGATATATGGTGTTAAACAGTGATGTTAATAGTTTCAGCCCTGTGCCGTCTCTCTCTGCTATCAGTTTGAGGGTCTCAGCATGGATTCTGTCTGGACCGATGGCTTTGCCCTTCTTTTGAAGTATGATGGCTCTTACAACTTCTTCTGTTGAAATACATGGACTTGCTTCGTTGATATCTGATGCCTGTGGGTGGCTTCAGATATGAATGAGTTAATCTGTGCTTATTCTATTAGTTCAAGTAAATCAGTAATATTTTATTTACTGTTGATAGATATTTATCAATAGTTAACGAATAATGTTAGAAAAATACTTTTTCATATTTAATGAATGAATAAATTGTTTCAAACCAAATAAATTTCTTTAAATGATTTAGCTATATTTTAGTGGAGAACATTTTTCACTTAAGTTAACCCAGTTTTCTCGCAATTTCACATTGTTTCTTGCGAAAAAAATTACGTGATATTTCATGTGACCACCCTCTCCCCCACGTGAGATTGAGTGGGATAGTGGGATTTTCCTCGACCCCCCCCCCTAAACAACTCACGTAACTAATGGATGCCCCCTTATCAGTTTCAGACGCCTGTTTATTATGAATTTAAAATGAATGTTATAGAAATTCAGATTACTATGCCGTACATGATCCGTCCTATTTTGCTTTCTGGAATGTATACGTAGGTACCTGTTTGCTACAACCACATTGTTTCTATTTAATTATGCAACGAAAACATCCAACAAATCGAATAATGAATGCAGATGTCTGATCTCATTTGATCACGAATATTATCTCGCGATTATTCCTTATAAGGGATTCAATACAAGTTCTGCTACTGAATGACGTTCCTTGTCGTATTTTACATTGCCATTATTAGATATTTGCGTTCTCATTTCTAGTTTGTCGGAATCAGGTTTTATGAACTCACATTGTTTATAAATAATTTTATCTGAAATAAAGATAATACGTTAATGAATAATCCAATATATAATTGCTCTGCTTTTATATAATTAGATAACTAGTAATGAATAATATACACGTCGATTCCATCTGATTGTTATCTTTGACCGTATCCAAATTGATAGAGATAGAGTATTTTTGATTATATTTTAACATATACCTGTTGACGTATTGGTTAACAAAATAAACACTCACCATTTAGCAAATGATTATTATTTTGGATTGATTGGGCCGATACTTGGTGTAAATTAATAAACATATTAATACAAGCATTCCGGTCTCCTATTGAATAGCCAAATCGATCATACTTCAAGCCCCCTTCTTAATCTTTTCAAAATTACCGAACTACCTGACTAGCAGTTCAGAATTGGTTTTTCCTTTTCTAATAATTATTTGTAACCATCTTTGTATTTACCCCTTCTACATAATTTGTCATTTCTTGTTTTCGATATAACAGAGAATCATAGTTAGTTTGCCATTAGCATCTGAAGAAGGTGAAGTTCCACCGAAACGTGCGTCATGCGTTATTTCTTATAATAAATGTGTAAATTGTTATTTTTAACCATTGTTTTAAAATGATTATTATCTTATAACGTTAATGCAATTTCTCTTTGCTTTGGGTTATTATTGAAACTGAAAAATATGAGAGACTGAAAGTGTGACGGAAATAGACTGACGAAAGTCACGCTTTTAGTATTAACATAAGCGAATATTGTATACCTTTCTCTTTCTCCCTTTTTCTTTCCGTTCTCTCATCCCTTCTCTATCTGATCCCACTCCACCACGTCAATCGCCAATGCATTATATGTACTCATTAATTCATTCATGTGCAAGCAACTCGAAAACGTCAGATGTGAAACATCGAAATAATCGTGTATAAGTTATATGTATAAAAGAACAGATTACGACAGGAATCAGATATGGCATAATGAAAATGAAAAGATAAAGCTTTACAAATTTGTTTCATAAAATAATGACTACCGAGATGACTACGTATTGTAGGTTTATATTCAATTATATAGTGTGGCGATACGTTATCCTCTCGTTATGTTATACACTCTTGCGTCTAAATTTTACATTGCGTTCACAATCTAGTGGTCTAAGTACTGAACCCTTGTGCCATATTGCGAATTTCAGAGGCTTTTTTCATTTTTTTATTTACAATCTCGTAAGAGCTTTGAGCTCTTACGAGTGGTGTCCCATGACACCGTCTCTTTTTATTTTGTAGTCGTATTTTCTCTGAAAATAATAGATTATTGCACTCTATCGAATATTAACGGTGTGATTTTTAAACCTCTTTTATACTGTCGTTTTTGAAGTTTGTTTGATGTCGGATGTATATCTATATATTCATTATATTAATTTATTTATGAAGTTGGGAATCTTGGGTTCTTCTTGAGTCAGAACAAGACTAACAAAATTTGGGTAAAGGTAGGTGCATGAGCGGATGCATGGGGAGCTAACAATACTGATTTTTTTAAGGATTCTTGCACTCCAAACACTTTTGAAATTGACTAAGAGGGTTTAAAATTTGTACGTGAATTAAATTGATGTAATGGATTTGCTTTTTCACGGTATAACCTTTTTTCTTTAACTGCCGCCTGTTTTATGTGGGGAACCCGGGACCTCCCAAATACTAGCCAGCGTACCTAAGTACTTGGCTAACTAGCTCGGTCTGGATTTTTGCTTTTCCTATCTTTATGGCAGGCTATACACGGACGTCGATGTCTTGATACATCGACGTGCATCCAAAAACGTGCAAACTGATTGCGTATACACATACGTACAAAACCATAGTTTTCTCCAGTCTGCCAAAATGTTTGGCAAGATGTCTAAGGAAGAGGAATATTATGCTCTGGTGGCATTGGCGGGTACTTATGCACTTATGCAAGAAAAAGGAAAATAAAAATCGTCGCTGAATCTGGTCTAAAGGTTTGCTTCTAAAAAACGAAACCTATTCGTAACTATTGGTAATGGTTACCCCATTAATAAAACGTCAAGACACATGGCCAATAACTGCATTGCTCAGATATTTAGCGACTGGAAGGAATTACCAAGATTTAAAATTTTCTACTATAATATCTCCGAAACCCACCAAGAAGACTGATTTTAGAGACAGCTGTTCTGCAGCATTTGGTTGAATGATTTCCAGCTTCTTTACCAATATTTTGTATGCTTCATATTTTTATTTCGGTCTAATAGCTATTCATGCCATCAGTTACGAAATGCCTAATTTTGTGTAACGCGTGAGATTTTTGCGGAACGAACGAAGTGAGTTTCGCAAAAACTCACAAGTTATATTATATTAAATAAAATTTAATATAATTGATAAAAATTTGGAAAACATAAATTTAGTTTGTTGCTGTTACTTCATGTTAGTTGTCAGTTTGACATTTTGTAAAAAAAGTCTAGACGGAAGGTTTTTAGCGAGAATGATATATTTTCAGTTCTATTTTAAAAAAATGAGTGATTCAAGTTCTGAAGAGCTACCAAGCGATATTGAAGAGGCAGCAGGTAATGCTCTATTATCAGTTATTCCCAAAAAGTCAAAGGCAGTTTATGATTTGGCATACGAAAAATTTGTTACTTGGTGTGATGAGAAGAAAATTAAACATGTTAATGAGAAAGTTTTACTTGCATATTTTGAGGGTAAGAAAGATCTAAAAGTTTCCATATTATGGACACTTTACTCAATGTTAAGGTCTCAACTAAATCTGAAAAGGAATATTGATATTAAAAAATATACAAATTTGGTAGCATATATTAAAAGGCAAGCGGACGGGTACAGTGCTAAAAAGTCAAAAGTTTTTATTAAAGAAGATTTTGCCAAATTTTTAGTGGAAGCTGATGACAAAGAATACTTAATGGCTAAGGTTGCAATGATAATTGGAATGGCAGGAGCATGCAGAAAAGAAGAATTAACATTTCTTCCAGTTGAAAATGTTATAGACGAAGGAAGCCATTTTCGTGTTGATATCCCACCTTCAAAAACAAAAGTTATACGGCAGTTTGCAATTACCACTGGAGACATTGAAAATACGAATCTTGTTGAAATATTGAGAAAATATATTAAGTTGCGTCCCCAGGTTCTTAAGCACAACAGATTTTTTGTAAAATATGCGAATGGAAAATGTACCAGAAATCCTGTGGGAATTAACACATTTAGCAGTCTGCCAAAAGTTATTGCACAATTTCTTGGTCTTTCAAATCCTGTTCTATATACTGGCCACTGCTTCAGAAGAAGCTCTGCCACTTTCCTAGCAGACAGTGGCGCTGATATTTTAAAATTAAAGAGGCATGGAGGTTGGAAATCTACCTCTGTTGCGGAGGGATATGTTGAAAATTCCATGAATAATAAAAAACTTATAGCGCAAGAAATATTTGGTGAAACATCTAATGCAATGTGCGCCGCTTCCCAAATAACAGCAAGTTCGAGCAATGAAAAAAATATGTCGTCGGGAATTAATTTGAATAATTGCAATAATTGTGTTATCAATATTTATAATAATTAATTAATTAATTTATAATTTATGTTTTTAACTTGTATTATAACAGTTTAATAAATAGAATAATTCTTTTTGTCACTAATTTTGAAATACATTTTTCGTCACAAATTGCATAAAATTTCACTTTATGCAACTAGTTACAAAAAGTAAGACTTTTCATAATGTCAATCAGTTTTAAAAAGTGTCACTTTATATGTCAAAATTAGAAAAAAGTGTTTTGATATTGTCTGCCACGAGCAGGGTAGGCCCCTGTACAACTCAACAAATTCGCATAGAAATTTCCGGGACATTGTTCTGCAGTCAGACATACTAATGAAACTATCTGCAAATATTTTTAGTAAATAATATAGTAGTACAGATCTATTAAATGTTAATATTGGTTTTAAAACCTAAATAATGTGAAGTATATTTAGTAATCTGAATTTAACGTATTGTTTTAAATACCTACTGCAGTAACCAATTGTTTGAAAAGACTATATCGCCTCTACTGCTTCAAAAACGCACACACCACGGTAAATCGCCTCCACACGTTGACTCCTGCAAGTGTTCGTTGGAATGCGCATCCAAAAATTCGAGCGATTTCAGAAAACATCAACACTCATCCGGGTTGTGCATTCAAGAACGTTCGTTTTTTGCATCCACATTAACTTTATTGGTTGCACGTTTTTGGATACACGTTGATGTATCAAGACATCGACGCCCACGTGTAGGGGCCTTATAAATAGAATGCGTAGATATCAATAGTTGATAAAATTGTAAATTTTTTTTCATATTGACCGCAAACCTTTGGGACAACCCTTGTATAATAATTTTTTACTCTAGTATGCAGTGTAGACAACGGTATTTGAACCGTTATATCCATAAAAAGGATTACTTCGCCAAGATAATCCAAACTGTCGAAACTATACTAGAAACGTTGTAACAAGTCGTTATCATGTAAATATATTAAAACTGTAACTCTTCATACTCTCATTCTGTACACACCTTTGCAATGTTTATTCCAAAGGGGCCGAAATAACACAGGCGAAATTTTTCACACGTGTTCAACAATCTACCTTGTATAGGTACTTGTTAACATATTATATCACTCAATTCAATTAGAATTCTTGGGAACTACTGAACCATTTGAACAGCTGTACAGTATTCGTATCGTAACGAGTTCTCGTAACGTATGAAAGAAGTAGTGTGTTTCTGCTATACTTTTCTCTCTTGAATAGCAAACCATTTTAGATGTCAATAATTGGCAAAATTCAAAATGTAACCTGCTCGTTCTACCTAACACACATCCGAAACAGATGATGCTATACTCAATGGAATAGTGAGCTGATCGCCGTTATTTACTGATTCGAACACTAGATGGCGGTCGGCGTCGGACGATCATATATGCCCTCTAGAATCAATATTAGTGTCCTTTACCTACTCTTGATAATATAAATACAAAATTTCATGATAATAAGTTGAGTACTTTAAGGGTTAGAGCGTAACAAACAAACAAACTCGTATTCCGAAGTACATCCGTACTGAACTGATAACTAGTATTTGCTCATTGAACCGCCAGATGGCGTTGCATTCTATATAAATTGCTCAAACTCTTCGTCGGAGATGATCATATATGCCAACATATAAAAACAATATTTTTTTAACTAGGTATACTCTTGAAAATATGTGTATAAGTTTAGATTCGAGCTGAATTCGCAAGGCCGTATAAGAATTTTCTCAGTATATCTGGAGAAGCGGAATTAGTGGTTTCGTGCTTTTATTCGGCCTGGATATTTTCCAATAATTCGTCAGCTGTTGACCTATACTACGAAACTAGAATATAGGTCAATATCTATCAGTTTCGCAGACACGATCTGTTTGATATAACATTTCCTTCGTCGTTAAGTACGAAATAAAGTTTTCCTTCTTGGGGGAATAAGGTGAGAAACCCGCACGCGGAAAATGTCGGCCTATCAACATTTTACGTCGAATTACGAGCTGTTATATGGGTAGTCATTTCCCCACGTTTTATTTCATTTTCCGTCGTTGTGAACCTAATAAAACGCAAAATGAAATATAATGATTCTAACAAATCTAGGTCAATTGCTCCTAACGCAGAAATAGAAGCATGTCTGGCGATATGTGCGACTTATAAGAGGAATAATTTCTTCTACAACAGTATACGCGAAAGGCAATTTTCGAAATCGGCTGCGAAATCCAAAAAATCCATTGAAAATCTCATTAATCATGTTCTTCGTTTAAAATGATTGTGTTGGTGTGATTTCTACAGATCACACTGTTGCCAGCGCGAGTTTCAATAGCGTTAATTAAGTCACTGCTTTCAAACTTACAAAGCGAATGCTGGGCCAGTATTCATCCTCCGAACCCTACCCATGCTTCCTCTCTCCATAAATATCCTGTCTCACCCATCCTTGATTTCCTTGTAAATACAGGTGTATCCTCTGATCTGGCTGAAGGAGTTGATTCCAAACTCAAGCTGCCCGCCTCCTTGTAATCTGGAGAATATAAAGTAAAAACATACAAATATCGGAATTTTTGAGATGGTCTACTTGATCCTGTGTAAAATTAGCTCGTGATCGCAGATCACGTGGTACCAAAATTGCGCCTTTTATCGTGTGAAGAAGATTTATTTCTTTCAACTTTCAACTTTTCAAACTTTCAACCCTATTGCTACAAAATTGCGACCTTTATCGTGCAAATAAGATTTATTTTCCCCCCAGGGGGGTCAACCCCCAACCAATTCAAACAAAAAAAATCCCATCCAAGATATCATACGAAACTACTCATTTACAAACTTTCAACCCTATTGCTTCAAAATTGCGCCCGTTATCGTGTAAACAAGATTTATTTTGCCCCCAGGGGGGTCAACCCCCCAACCAATTCAAACCAAAAACAATCCCATCCAAAATATCATTAGAAACTACCTATTTACCAACTTTCAACCCTATTGCTTCAAAATTGCGCCCGTTATCGTGTAAACAAGATTTATTTTCCCCCCAGGGGGGTCAACCCCCCAATCAATTCGAACCAAAAACAATCCCATCCAAGATATCATACGAAACTACCTATTTACAAACTTTGAACCCTATTGCTTCAAAATTGCGTGTAAACAATAACCGTCATGTTCAAAATGCCGACGCTTTCTAATGTAGTGCTTATCCTTGCCTGCTGCTCTACCCCCACTCTTCAACTATTCTCACGCGCTCGGCCCTTTTTGTTCAGCTTTATTTTTAACATATTTCTCAGCGTTTTCATGTAAAACCAAGATGAACGTTTTGAACTATGAGAATTCTACTTTCAAAATCTTTTTTGTAAATTGAAATCGGACTATACCTGTCGCATTCAGGTCTGGTGGAAAATTGCATAGTAAAATATTCAAATGGCCACAGATCAAAAATTATGCATCGGTCAGTTCATGCTCTTCGCACAAATGAAGTTTATATTGATAAATAATACTAACCGGAGGATCTACGCTACCACTCAAAAAACAACCGAGTTATGAACTTTTGAAAAAACTGCATTTTGGCCGGTTTTTTTCCAATTTTCCCTTAGACTGAGGGTCTATTGACACCATCACGATTACTCTGATAGTTTCAATTTTATAAGCAAAAAACTAAAAAATTTTTTGCATAAAATTGTTAATAACAAAGATATAAATAATGAAGTCGAGTGAAAAACATATCGCTATATCATGTGGAACTATTTGACAAACAATGGCGGAGCTGGTTTTCGCACAAAATGCTCACTCTAAATTTCTGTATGTTGGCCTATGAAGAAACATATACATCTAGTGTCGAAAGGTGTTTTAGTATAGTAGTGTGAAATCGATATTCCAAATGATACATTGTTAGTGTTTGGCTAAAGTGATAAGGTAATTATTAGTTATATGGTTTTATCAATATATTGACAAAATATTCAATACATGTGTCGTGTATTGAGTCCAGAATCAACAAGACCTGGAAATGGAATGATTATCAAAATGTTTCAATATGTTTGTGTGGTCTAAATACAAATTTAATGTTCAAACGCAAGAATAGTAATTGTTTTGATGACAGCATGATGACCCTTCAAAATAAGAAATCCGGAAGTGATAACCTGAATCAATTCATCAAACCGAAAGGGGTCCCACCTTTTCCGTCTTGGAAACGCACTGTTCGCCCACTCCTTTCTATTATTCGACTTAGTGACCATGTCGAAAATCTGGGAAAATCTCGATTGAAACATACATTTTCTACACTCGCTGCATCAATTTGCTATTCTTTTTTTTCAGGAAGGTTGTTAAAAATCGTGATTTTTCTGAAAAAAATTAAAGATTTTTGGTTGAATAACGATCAACGATCTTCATTGATGAAAATATTTGTTCTCTGTTTTTTAAGTGGTTTCGAAAGACTTTCAACATTGACAATTCAAGCCGTCTTGATGTTTCATTGCTAGTTTAGTCTCCTGAAGAAGCTACCAAACAAGTCGCGAATGCTAGCTAAACTTTAATACAATAGATTAGTCAACATTGAAGAAAGACTCCGTATTTCCCATAATCAATTATAATAATCAAATATAAAAAATAACACAGATGACGTCTCCCACACTAATTTCGTAAGCTTAGTCCCATCCATCTTCAAATGAATAGTGTCAGAAATTTCGAAAACTGTGCCACACACGATGGAAACACTAAACAGACTGTTTTGCTATCCAACGAGCTCTTCATTAATTTGTTATCCATCAACCGACCGTCGGTGATATCAAACCTTCATAACTAACTCCTAATTCCTAAGACACATCACATCGTCATCCATCGGAGTCGTTAGGTATCTCCCTTCAGGTTAAGTAAGACCGCCAAGTAACATTCCTGTCACTTCACTACCGATCCGATCCCTGAAAGTAACGCGAATCTGAACGTTTCTTTCAGGGATGCCTGCAAACGTGGAAAAAAATCGAAAGATGTAACACGATGTAGAAGCATTAAGACATAGTATCCACCTACGGGTGTCACGTGAAATGAGCATTCGTTGTTTAGCGGTCCTACTTGACCTGCAGACTTGTGTATTGATAACAACTTCTGTATTCTAGCAGTTGTCGGTATAGAACGATTCCCAATAAAATTTCTGACATTATCCCTTAAGGGATGGGTGGGAATGCCATGTCGACGAAGCTCATTATTTTCCAAATAGTTCCGGATTATATATATATATATATATATATATATATATATATATATATATATATATATATATATATATATATATACACAGTGTGACGCATTTTTATTGGAAACACCCCTATAAAATTTGAAGTTGTAAACCGATTTCAACCACTTTTTTTTTTAAATGTCAAGTACTAAAAGGTCTACCTTTGAAAAAAATTTGAAATGTTTATTCGAATTTTCAGGGCATACTACGATATTTTTTTTAGTTGAAATTCTTTTTTATTATTAACGATGGATTCAGCGTGCCCCTAAATAGGTATGATCAAAATTTCATTAAAAAAAATTCATTCACAACAATGTTATGAGAACTCAAAATTCGAAAACTCACACTTTACAATCACAAAAAAAACAACACCCGATTACAACAGATAGCCATGAAAATATTTTTTTTTTATGATTTCAACAATAAAATAGCGTAAATATTTTCACGAAAAATAACGGAACTACATTCAAGTTTTCACTCAAATCAACTAAAACTAAGACCTAATAGATTTTTCAATTTAAATCTTAGTTGCAATGGAAATGATTGAGCGTAAGAGAGAAAATTGAAATTATACGCCTTTCGGGAGATGACTTTAGAAGTGCTGGAGAGGTCTGTAGAGTATTTATCTGATGGCACTTTATTCTGGAAGTCATAAAAAAAATATTTATATGGCTATCTGTTGATATTGGGTGTTTTTTTTGTGACTGTTAAGTGTGACTTTTCGAATTTTGAGTTATCATAACTTTGTTATGAATGAATATTTTTTTATGAAATTTTGGTCTTACCTATTCAGCGATACGTTGAATTGAATCCAGGTGCGTGGTAATTTTTTCAATAAAAAAAATGCTAATAAAAAATCCTTAATTTCGACTAAAAAAAAATATCGTAGTATGCCCTGAAAATTGGATAAAACATTTCTTATTTTGTCCCAAGGTAGACCTTTTAGTAGTTGACATTTCAAAAAAAACATGGCTGCAATCGGTTCACAACTTCAAATTTTATACGGGCGTTGCCATTAAAAATGGGCCACACTGTATATATATATATATATATATATATATATATATATATATAAATATAATAAATATATATATATATATATATATATATATATATATTTAAAAAATTCATTAATTTTTCATAACTATTTGGTTGGAACTTTGGTATTACGAGATTGTTCATCGGATGTATCTCTTTTTTAATTAGATCGTTAAAGTCAAAATTTCCTTCGTATATATTCCGACATATTTCTCATATCCAAGACGGCAATTAGTTCGTTAACCAAATCTTTTTTTTCGAAAGCACTTCCTCTTCATAAAGGTTAATTTAACTGCACTTGTGAGACGAGAATGAAGCGTTACGGATCAATTAGCCCGGTTAAAAACAGAACTGTTCCCGACTTCCGCCTCAAAAATAGGCTGATGCATCAGTCACCCAGAATCCGGACGTCTCGGAAGCAATACACATTACACTTGTTGGGGCACATAACGTTTAATAATAACCGTTTTGGATTACCCTAGATTTAATGAAATTGTGCAATCACTAGTTTCGATAATATTAGAAATCATTTAATGGAAATTCGTTTATTTTTTTGGTATGATTATGTCTCAATATTCCTCTAAAAAAAATGAATAAATTTTTCATTTTGTTTCTCTTGTACGAAAGTAGTCCCAGAGGTACCACCCTATACGGTGTATAAATTACCATAGTTTGAACCTGTAATTATCGTTGAAAGTATTAACGTTATGAAGTTAAACTTCAAAGACGCTAACATAGTAAGAGTTTGATTGACAGCCATCGAAAATTGATTGGTCAAGAGCATTATATGATGCAATATTTCGACGGGATTCTGCATTTTCTGAGAATTGTTAATTCCTAATAGATAAACGATTTTTGCTATTTAAAATATGAACTATCAAAGAGTATATGTATAACGAAGGAAAAGACATTATTTTTAGTTGGCGAGAGTATTCCCTGCAAATTTTGCCATAATACGTATTATCTTTTTTGTAGTATGAATACCGATGAGGCATCATGTGCCTGGCCCCGAAAAATAATTCCGTATGCTACAGTGGCTTGTACTAGACCGAAATATAGTAGTCTTAGGACAGTTGGTGATACTGTGCTCCTAATATTCTTCAGTAGATAACAGTAAGAGCTAAGTCGCGGCAGAATGTACTCAACGTGAGCGCCCCATCTTAATTTTTGGTCCATATAAACCCCAAGACATTTTGTGCTTGTTATATTCTGAATGGAGTTCTCTGCTGTTTTTATCAGCAGACTATAATCTAGAGTTATATTATTTTAAGCAAACTGTACTATAAAAGATTTATTTTTGTTTAACTTTAAGCCATTTAGAAGGCACCAATCTGACATTAATTCGACAGCATTAGTACCCTTTTCTATCAGATCTGATTTTTTTTCTCGCAGTTACAATGACATTACTATCATCCGCATAAAATATGGGTTTAACTGCTGTAACTATATGACTTGGTAAGTCGTTAATAAAGACGTTAAATAGTGTGGGGGACAGACATGATCCTTGCGGGATTCCTGACTGTACCGTTCTACTCTTGGATTTAATTCCACCGATGTCGACCAACTGAGTATTTCCCCTCAGATAAGAATCTACCCATCTGTAAGCATGCCCATACACGCTCAACCTAGAAAGCTTCATCAGCAACAGATCGTGATCGATAGTATCGAATGCGCGCGACATTTAAAAAAAGAGACCCAAAACTGTTTTACTGTTGAGTTGATGGCTGAATATTTATGTGAAAGAGGATGGCTTGAATCGGACGGAATAAGTATACATATATGTGATAGTTGATTTTCTGTAGGTATATATCAAAATCTCAATGTAGAATTCAGAAAATCAACTTATTTTACTCCATTACTCAATGTATTTACTTCGAATGCCAATATGGCTCCTTATTGTACCTGAATTTCCTGAAGAAGGGAATACCCGTATAAGAGACAAACATTTTAATGTATTCAGTTCTAAACTTATCTGACCGATGATTGTCGTGTGACTGAAATTGCAATAGCATAAATAATTTTTTAAACTATTTTGTGATAATAAACATATTATTTAAGTAAAGCAAAGTTTTCGTGTTCATCATGAGAAATTATCACGTAGTAACGACGGATTCTATCAATTATCATAATTTATTCCGTTCAAATTGCATCTCGACGAAAAAATGTAAGCATCGCATATAAACTTTGCTGCAGTAAACTAATTAATTTTGTTTGTTTCATTTTTCTTTTTTTCCTTTTAATGAGACTACAGCAACACGTGTCTGGCTTTAGCTAGTTTCGTGTACATATTATAATAAACTTTACTCATCTCGTTTCACTTTTCAATATCGGAATTATTCCATCTGCGGATGAAAATGCAGTGGTGTCACTAATAATGCAGCGATAGTTATGCTGATCTGGTATATTATGGAATATGTGAAATTTTGAAATCCACCGCACGGACAATAATAAAACTGCAGATATATTTTTGAACACCGAATTCAGAGGGGTACTTTATAATCGTTCATTAAATTAATATCAAACAATTTAGTCTCATAAGAATATTTGACAAAGAAAAATCCTTCGCTTTATGTAATGATTAAGGTTGGTTTACAGGAAAACTTCGTTTAATCGTATGTTGGTGCTTAAAAATCGGTAACCATGTTTAGAAGACAGACAAACTAAAGATTTGATGTCGGCCTTCGCAGACGAGCCTCGATAATTTAACACTTATATTTTTAAAAATTTTCATCGATGGAGAATGTAACCAATATGAACTATAGATATCATTATGAAGTGTCTTAATATAGTAAACATTTACCTGTCGATTATTCTACTTCTGTTTCCGATTAGTATATAATATATGGTACTAGTGGCAAACGTTGTTCTGCCATATAAATTATTTTTATCTATTCATCTATCTGCCGATGTATATCTACCTATTTAACTATATAGCCCTTATTGCGGATCTGTGAATAAAATTTAAAAAAATGAAAATCGCGATGCAAAAATAGGGGTTGATCGTAGAAGGGTAAACAATTGAGAGTAATATGAATTTTTCTATTCTAAGTCATGACAAAATAAAAATGACATAGATTAGAAATAATTTCATATGGTGGTTAAGTATTCTCAAATTTTCTAATTTCCCGCGCTATTTTCTTAATTTTTTCTTTCATAAGAACCTTCTTCTGACAATAAAAAACACAATTAAAAAAGAATTAGTGAAATCGGTCCAGCCGTTCAAGCGTGATGGCGTGACCAAGGATAAGGATTCATTTTTATATATAGAGATTACGTCCTTGTTTTCCTGAATAATTTTTTAGTCTTATTTAAAAATAAATAAATAATGGACTATTGCACTATATCGAAAACCAACAGAGAAGTGGGTTTTATATTCGATTTTCGAGGTTTTTTGATGTTATGTACATATATATATATATATATATATATATATATATATATATATATATATATATATATATATATATATATATATATATATGTATGTATGTATATAATAATGTACGCGGTACATTTTGGCATCGTCGGTAGGCCCTCACATAAGACAATATAAGATGAAATGTGGTATCTGGAGTTGCTCTTGAAGCAGAACACAACTGTTACAATTGAGTTGAATTCAGTTAACATTTTGACTTGAGTGAAAATTTTTTCAAACCGGTGGCAAAAAATGTGTAAATTAATAATGTTCAATACATCCGAAATTCAGCCTTCTAGGAGGTTGAAAAATTTATATCACCATATTTTGTGTGGGGGTTGAAAATTTGTAATTTTTTCAAATTGATGTCAATGAAGTGCTTTCTGGCGTAGAAACTGTTTTTTCGAATTGCCGCTATTTTCTGAAGAGATTTTTGTTTTTTTGTTGTTTTGCGCACATTTATAGCTTTTGAAGTTGAATTTGAAATTTTAGACGTGGACGTTGAGGAAGTATCCTTCGGGGGTTTCAACTCTTTTATCTGCTGTTTTTAAGGTTTTTCACATCTCCACTACCCTTCCAAATTGACTTAGGTGGTTAACAATTTGTATTCTCTGCTGTTTACGCATTTTGCTTTCAAATTATCGAATTCTTCTAAATATTTGTTTTCAATAACTTTAAAACTACGCCACTGTAAGTCGGAGAGATCACATATTAATTTGCAAGGTTCCTGTTTCGCCTGGAACTGTATGATGTCAACCATGTTAATCAATTGAATGTTTCGCTTCATATTTATATCAATGATTCGAACCATTTATATTAATTTACATTCGAGGTTATGAAAATTCTCCGAGGTTACAATGAGTTAATATCGTTCCATGTTATGTAAGATTGTAAATTTAGAGTTTTGTCAGAAGTTTGGCGTTTACCTATTAATGCATTTCATAGGATATGTTTTCTAAAAAATAAAATTATAATTTATATTTTTATAACACACATAGTATATGCCGAGTTTTCACTTTCCAGGAAAACCGGGTGAACCGTTATTTTTTTGTTAGTCGAATTTAGGAGATCATAAATATTTTTAATACTTACCTAAATTTTGATAGTTATATATATATATATATATACGAGGGCCATCCAGAAAGTAGATTACGTTTTCGTCTGTGTCCGCTAGGGGCGGGGCTAGCGCGGCCATCTTGGGGTCAGAGCGTTGCGCAGCTCAGTCGGCATCTAGCCGTGCTAGTGAGAGGTTCGTGCTGTGCTCCGTTCAGATACTGTGACGGTTTGAAATGTCTGCGTTAATTGAAAATCCCGCGAGCTGCGAGGTGCGTGCAGTAATAAGGTTTCTGACTGCAAAAAACTGTAAACCGATAGAAATCTATCGGTAGCTTTGTGAAGTATATGGGGACAACATTATCACTGAAGGTGGAGTGCGTCAGTGGGTCATAAGATTTAAAAATGGCCGAACCAATGTTCACGACGAAGATCGAAGTGGGAGACCCAGCATAGTGACTGCCGAACTTGTCGAAAAAGTCGATGCTAAAGTCCGTGAAAATCCCCCTGACACCGAGCGACTTCCACCTATTCCCAGCAATGAAGAAGTGGCTGGCTATGCAGCGTTTTGATGACGACACACAGCTGAAAGAAGAGGTAACGAAGTGGTTGAAGGCGCAGGCGGCCGAATTTTTCGACGAAGGAATTTCCAAGCTCGTACATCGCTACGATAAATGCCTCAATTTGAATGGTGAATATGTAGAAAAGTAGTATTTGAGTGTGGCTTTCATCTGTATATAATAAAATTTGTTTCCTATACTTTGTTTATTTTTTTATTCCAAAACGTAATCTACTTTCTGGATAGCCCTCGTATATCTTGGACCCTGGGTCCTTAGACTCACAGTTAGGAAGATATATTTTTTCAAATTTTTTTCTAAAATTACCCAAAATTCTGCCTAAGTTTTTTATTAATGCCTGCAAAAAAACGATTTTCTGTAATGTATACTTGTTCAAATAATTGATAGTTTTTATTCCAATTGACAAAGGAACATACGAGGATTTTAATTCCCAAAAATTAGTGATTTTGTGAAAATAAATCAACTTCGAAATTCAATGTTGAATAAAAGTAACAGCAATTGCGAGTTTCATTTACTTTTAAATAATTCTTTATTTAATAACCTTTCAAACGGTATGCTACACATTGATAAAAAAAATTCTGCTTCAAATTACGGATATTCCGGACGGAATTCGTTCGGTAAGAAAAACCATTTTATTCTTATATTCGTTTATTTGAACGAAAGTTAAACCACTAACAATAATTTGATACCTAAATGTTATCTAGTTACAAATTATGTTGTGAAATAAAAATCCTCGTGACATTGGTACTATCATTTGGAATAAAATCTATTAACTATTTGAACAAGCATACATTCCAGATTATTTAAAAAAAAGATGCTTTTACAGGCATTAATAAAAAACTTACAAGGGTTTAAAGTCGGGATTTTGGGTAATTTGATGGGAAAAGTATATTTTCTTAAACGTGAGTCTAAGGAGGAAAGGTAGCAAATGACTCCCAACAATATCCCAAAACAATTTTTATGGTTTGAATAGTGATCTAGGTGGTCTAAAATTGATTCCTCAATCAAACCATGCTTCAATAATTCTGATACTTGTTTTTCTATCTCAATTTTATCATCTATTGTGCATCTATATGGTCGTTTATAACAATACTTTTCTATTTGCAAATCAATGAATGCTTCATAATTTTTTACTTTACCAACATCAAACTTATCTTTCGCAAAAATTTGTCTGTAATTTTCCAATAACTTATTCATTTGTTTTTTCTGGTTTCCATTCAAGTGTTCAATATCTGCTGTAAATCTGTCTGTTTCTATTCCCTCATTAAAATTTACTTCCAATTCGTCCAAAATATTATCTATGTCTTGTTTGTGCTCTTTTTCACTATAATCATTATTCTCTTCAATTTGACTAATATCTTCTTCAGCCTTATTTTTATTATTTTGCTTATCTTCTTTATGTACCTGGATATTTAAATTCCGATCATGGGTAAATCCAAATTTCTGTATGGTATCTAATCCAATTATCATATCATATCCAAAATTCTCATTGTCGAATATAAATGCATTAATATTATCTTCTTTTCCTAGAATTTTCGCTTTCAATTTAATTAATCCTTCAGTTTTACCCCTTCCACTAATTGTTTTTATTGTGTTATAAAAATTGTCTTTTTTAGTATTCTTTACCTGTACTAATTTTGAATTTATCACTGTTATACTAGAACCTGGGTCATAAATACCTTTAGCTTCCAGTACATCCTTTAGTAGTACTTCAACTGCAATTAGTGGGGGGAATTCGAGTTTTTTGGATCATGATTATCCACTTCTACTTTTAGTATAGCACCTGTATTCACTGTTTTTTTTTCCGATCTTGTTCATTTCTCCTCTGTACCAGCAGAGACTTTGAGGATGGTATCTATTATTTTTACCTTTATTCTCACAAATTCTGCAAGGTTGATAATAATTTTTCACTTGCGATTCTTGTTTTGTGCTCTTATTTATAGGGTCAACATTCCTATTACTGTTATACTTCTTCTTTTCAACTATATTTTCATGACCTCTTAACCCATTGAATAAATCTTCAGAATTTTTCAAATTTTGTCTATCTATTTTCTCTCTCACATATATTGGTAATCCAGCCGCAATCAAGTTTATTAATGTTATATTGTCTATATTTTTATTTGTTTCAAGTAATAATCGCTCTTTTTTTAATGCATAATCTAGCAAAGAGCCATTCAAATATTTAAAATTTATAAGTTAAAGTTAAACCACTAACAATAATTTGATACCTAAATGTTATCTAGTTACAAATTATGTTGTGAAATAAAAATCCTCGTGACATTGGTACTATCAATTGGAATAAAATCTATTAACTATTTGAACAAGCATACATTCCAGATTATTTAAAAAAAAGATGCTTTTACAGGCATTAATAAAAAACTTACAAGGGTTTAAAGTCGGGATTTTGGGTAATTTGATGGCAAAAGTATATTTTCTTAAACGTGAGTCTAAGGACCCAGGTCCAAGGAGGAAAGGTAGCAAATGACTCCCAACAATATCCCAAAACAATTTTTATGGTTTGAATAGTGATCTAGGTGGTCTAAAATTGATTTACTAACTACTACGGGGAAATACTACAATTCGCCTCATATTCGAAATAATAACATCACATATCTTTATCCTGCATAACATTAATGAAGCACGTATACCCAAATTAAAATTGGACAAATTCACACTCAGTTATAAATTCAAACACGTAAAAGATAATATTGTTCAAAGTAGATTTTTCCTCCGAAGATTGATTAAAACTTTCAAAATTTTGTTTTAAAATACAAGCGGCAGCACTTAGCTATTATAAATAATTTACAGCTTCAAAACGAGAGAACAGATAAATAATAACAATGTAAAGAAAAACATTATCGTATATTCAATTAAATTTATGCATTTCACTCATATGCCTTTAACTACTAGAGTTTCCCATAAACCATTAAAGAACAGTTAAATAAAAACTTCGTGAGCTTTGCAGTGTTCGTTCGTGTATATACAATCCAAAACAATAGATGAAAAATAATTGGGTATGTTGATTCGTAAGATTCTATTTATAAATATTTATTTGAATTTTGGTTCGATTGGAGCAAGATGTCGGAGGCCTATTTCTGGAAAATCTTAAATACATGGGCTCCTACACGATTTTCACGCTGTGCGCCTACGTACGCATTGTTTTCGCCTTTCATATTGAGTATCCTCGATTTATGATCTATATTACCTCATTTTCCATTCCCATCTCAAATAATGTGCAATTATTTCAAGAACGACTAATAATAATTTCGCTTTGGAAAGACGTGTGCAAACGCTCATTCCAATAAAAGCTCGAGTACAGTGCATGATATTTATATTGATCACAATTATTAAAGCTCCCATTTTTTAATTTTGTTCGAAAGAGGTAGTGGGACACAGAGATACCATCGATAACCCCAGGATCTTGTAATTTTTCTACATTTCTCCTTATTTAATAAATTATTTGATTCACTGAAACGCAACTCCATATCTTATCCGACATTCGGACCGGGCATACCTTTTTAGAAATTTTAATTTTTTACAAAATCTGCAAACCGACCGCGAAAGGTCGAACCTCTGACCGCCGTCATGTATTATTATATATGTGTATATATATATATATATATATATATATATATATATATATATATTTGAATTGTTGTTGCCTGTGAACTGTTTTTAACTTTTTGATTCGTGGCTTTTTCAAAACTTTTCTGCTTGCAACGCAGTAAAAAAATTCTTCTCGACAGATTGGTAATCTTCTTGTTGAGTGAACAAACATTTTTCAAAATAATAACTGCTTGTTGCCCGTGCTGTTGTTCCACATTCTTGAAAAAGTTTGGGATCATTGCCATATTTTCAGCTTGCAATATTTAATTATTTATTTGAATTGTTGATGCCTGTAAACTATTTTTAACTTTTTGATAATTATTAGTAATAACAGGCTTGATGAATCTCAAAAAAGTTTTGAAAAAGCCACGAATGTCGTGGCGAAACGTCAACTTTTTAATAAAATCGAGTTTTTTGAGATTCACCAATCCTGTTATTGCTAATATGTATCAAAAAGTTATATATATATATATATATATATATATATATATATATATATATATATATATATATTTATTTATATATATATAATTTTTATATATATATATATATATATATATATATATATATATATATATATATATATATTTATACAGGGTGATTCATTGAGAATGTCCAATCTCTGAACTGTAGATTCTAGACCTCAAAATATGATGATTCTGCTCAACATGCCTTATGCAAATATTGCTAGTTTCCGAGAAACGGGGTGTTCAAAGTTTAAATTTTGATTTTCGCTATAATTTTTTATGTTTTCACAATTTCTCTTTGAAAATTGGCAATTTTACGTTTTTTGGCATGAGGAATCATAATTTGCACTCTAATTTAACATTGCTAATAGAGGGCGCTAGTTACACTTGTTTGTGTTAATGAAATCAAAGTAAACTTTTTTTGAGCTAAACTTACAACTAAAATAATAAAAAAATATTAAAAAGCGTTAAATTCTACAAAAAAAATTACTCTTCTTTGATTCGTGTAATTTAATCAGTTATCGAATTATTTGCTTCTAAAAAAATCAATAAATTTTAATTTTTTCATAAAAAATTTTATTATTGCTTAAATATGTACAATAACAAATTTGTAAACAAAAATAAAAAACTTCAAAGCAAATGCTCAAAATGGCCACCATTTACTTCAATACACTTCATGATTCGCTTTCGTAAAGATCTCTTAATATCAAAATCACATTCGTGAATTAAGCCGTGGTTTAATTTTTCGTTTTCTTTTCAAGTAGGCTTGTGTCGCTATTAGACAGTTTCTGTAGAGTTTAATTTTTCGTTTTTTTTAAGTAGGCTTATGTCACTTTTAGACAGTTTGTGTAGAAGCAAAAATTGAATAATAATAAAAATAAGTAATACATTAGTATACCATTTATTAACAATTTAGTAATTAAAAAGTGTAATAGTTATTTATCAAATAATGCCTAGGCATAACGACTTTTCCAATAATGAAATGCGCGATATGATTTGTGTGTCAGCTCAGTCAAAAAAAGTTTACTTTGTTTTAATTAACACAAACAAGTGTAACTAGCGCCCTCTATTAGCAATGTTAAATTAGAGTGCAAATTATGATTCCTCATGCCAAAAAACGTAAAATTGCCAATTTTCAAAGAGAAATTGTGAAAACATAAAAAATTATTGCGAAAATCAAAATTTAAATTTAAACTTTGAACACCCTGTATCTCGGAAACTAGCAATATTTGCATAAGGCATGTTGAGCAGAATCATCATATTTTGAGGTCTAGAATCTACAGTTCAGAGATTGGACATTCTCAATGAATCACCCTGTATATATATATATATATATATATATATATATATATATATATATATATATATATATATATATATATATATATATATATATATATTATATTATATTATTAGCCACCAATAACGGTTACAATGAAAGTCTTATCGATAAGCTCATTGGGAAAAATCGAATAAAGAATCTGTTGCATCCAATATACCCCACGCAAACTATTAATGAAGAACAAAAATACTTCCCAATAAATTATGTGCCGAATTTGAGTAGCAAAATTTGTATCAGACTATCTAAAAATAACGTTAAAACAATTCTACAAATAAAAGAGCTTGAAGTCATTCTTGGTCAATAATAAAGAAAAATCTGACATCGGAGAAAACAGTGACGTTTACAGAATATTTTGCGACGAATGTCCTGCTTTCTATATTGGACAAACAGGAAGGAATAGAAACATTCTTGATGAAGAACATAAAAAGTCAATTTTGCAAAATAAAAATACCACTGGCTTCTCGGAACATTGTATAAAATTTAATCATTTCCTGGATTTCAACAAAACCCAATTGTTGCATTCGGGTAACAAACGTAACGTGCGTCGAAGCTGACACACACAATTTTTTTTTATTTATTCATTCAAATTATAACTGAATTTTTTCCCTTATATGTCCCCCATAAAATACTACCTATGTCAATTGAAACTAATTTCGTGTAAAATGGGAAAAAGGCATACTTATTATTGCTAAATTTGATATCGTATTGGAAAATAGTTGATAATAAATAAATCAAGTAACGTAGTAGACCATTGATAAATTGAATATATCAAAATAAAAAACTTGACTCGATTCCGCTAATAATTATAATATGAACTTGACATATATGTTTCGGGATACTGTCCCATTTTTAAGAGTAATATTGCTTTATTAATACTCTTGAAAATAGGAGACCAAAATGTCGAGTTCACATTACAGTCTAATCAAGTGAAGTGTTTTATCTTAATATATTAATATCATTATTTAGTAACGCTCCATCAAGTGATCAGCGAACGGTTGATAGATTTTATCAAAGAGATAATTTACTCCATAGGGCTCACATTTTATCTAAGACAAATGGTATTATGATTGTTGAGGAGCTGACTCGTAACATGAATTTCTGATAATCCTTTTTCTGATTCAACTACTTGTTACTAATTCAATTTCTTTTTATAAATGAAGCATTTTATGTATATACTTAGTGCAGATATATTTATCCTTGCAGATTAACTAGATCAGGGTGTCTACGACCTGAAATAACCTGGAAGACCTGGAAATCTCAGGGAATTTTTTTTCTCCTGGAATTCTCGGGAAATTTTGGGTGCACTCAGGGAATTTTTTCAAGTATTATCAGTTTTTTCCAAATTTGCTTTCTGCAGTTGTGAAACCAGTACTGAATCGCAAAAGCTTGCTGCACTTCCAACGGTGTTTAGAAGCTGTTAAATCTTATTCACGATCTCAGAAACGTATGGATCACATCTGGAGAGACAGTCTCAGAGAAAAGTATGAGAATTTCCTGATGATTATGAAATTGGTATGCTACCTTTCTCATGGAAATCCAAACGAGAGACGTGAATTTTCTGTAAACTCGGAATGCCTCTTCGAAAACATGCATGAGGACTCTACCATAGCAAAACGTCAGGTATATGACGCAATTCGAAATCAAGGTGGAGTAGCCACTTATGTTGTACCTCAAGCTCTTGTACACAGTGCGAGAAATGCTCGGGCGCGTGGGGAAGGCCCTCCTGGAGGCTCGACAGTTGAAGAAAACTGCAGAAGACCAGGCCGCAAGTGAAGCTAAAGAAAAGGCACTGAAATAAAAGAACTAGAATCGCAGCGTTTTAAACTACTGGAAACAGCCAAGAACGAAACTACAGTTTTAGATGAGCAAATTGCGGCAATAAAAAATAAATAGTCAGGAGTAAATTAAACTAAAGACAATATATATTGTATTATGTTTCATACTATAGAGTTATGTTTTTGATTGAGATATCCGTTACGTATTTGTATTTGAATGCCTTTATTAAGTAACGTTATTCATTTATCTTTTGTTATTATTCATTTATGAATGAGCAAACATGCTATTGCAGTTCATATATAATAAAGTCAATTTTGAATATTTATTTTATCTCAGTTTTTCAAGCCTGAAACCTGTCAATAACAAGAGCGTTTCGTGAAACAGCTTGCTGTAGGAGATTGCCCAATTTGACTTTTTTAATTTGATTAGCCATCACACTGCATGCTCCCTCCTAATTATCTGATAGCATTTGCACATGACGCAAGTTCTCTCAGAAACTCTCATGGCAAAAAGATGTATTAAACCCGTGTGTCTAAGACATTGTCCGAAGAAAACCTATGATAGAAGTGGACGAGAGGAAAATCATATCGCGATACACCTGGAAAGAAAATAAATTCACCTGGAATATCCTGGAATTCTCAGGGAATTTTAGATCTTGACTTGAGTAGACACCCTGCTAGATGTTTTGAGATGATAATCATAAAGGTTGAAACAAGTTATAGTTCTAAAATAAATTTAACGTTTAATCTAAAATAATCAATTCAAATTTGTCCTGTGATTATTATTACTTCCTTTTAAAACATAAGAAAGAATTTTTTTTCTTCTTTGTAAACGTGTTTTTAGTTGATATTCCAATGAACAATTGAAAAATGTCTTCGTTTATTTTCAGAAATTTCCATAGATTGGTCCGATCACGCCCTCTGGTGGCCGGCGCAAAACAAATGGCTCACCCAAACCCGACTCACCCTGGACCAATGCGGCGTACAAGCGGACGCCTATCTTCATTTTACCCCGATGCACAAACATCTCCGCGTGCAACTCCCCGACTTGAGAGTGCTCGACGTGAAAGTGGACTTTTCCACGAAAGTGTTCAGGACGGTAGTGCAACTGTGCAAAGATCTGGGAATCCGGCATCCCGAAGAGTTATCTTTCTGCAAGCCGTTGGAACACCATCACCTGAAGTGCAATTATAAGGAGTGGCCGAAGAAGAAGTTCGAGAACGAGGGACAGAGGAACGGCCATCATCACCTTGCCCCGGATACGAACACGTTCATCGCAAATAGTAGTCCCGGAGGAAGTACTGGAAGTTTGGACAAACCGCCCTTCTTGTGCGCGCCCGTTACTCCGTCCCGGATGCAATCGTCGACCCCGATAAACAGCCCCGGCAATGTAAGTTGTGTTGAGAAAAAATAATTTTGTTCGCAGTTTGTATTAAGGCGTTCGCGAATCACCAAATTCTTAAGTTTTAATACCAGTTCTGCGACCGCGGATCAAACTCGAACATATTCCGAATCGGTTAAGAACTAGTGTTAAGCGGTATTTCACGAACTGTGATTAAATCACTGTCTCAAAGTCAAAGGTAGTCACAGTTCCGTACCCATTATAAAGAGCGTGATTTGATCACAGCTCAAAGATGATATCTGCTTGGCTGGCGTATTTCGGTATTCATCATCATCAAGCAGCCCTTTGAGTCCATTGTTGGACGTAGGCCTCTTCCATTCGTTTCTATTCTGTGCTGTCTGAATCCAGTTGTTCGTCATTCGTTTGATGTCGTTAGTCCAACATGTTCGGTATTAAATTTCTCCAAAAATGAACCTATTACACTATTAGATATCTTGCTCCCATCCTTATTACGTTAGCCAAAACCAAAAGGGTTTTTTATTTATTTATTTAATATTGGGTTATGCTGCATCGCGAACTTAAGGTGTATTGTACCTCCCATCAAGGGCGTCGCCAGCCGGTGGTTCAGGGGGGTGGGGCAGTTGATATATGAAGGATGGGAATAGTATGAATTTTGAATACAGTTAGCAAAGTTATTAATAATAGAACAAACAGAATTTGGGACAAAATATAGAACAAAATAATGAAAAACCAAATTTTCCATTGACAGTTACAAAATTTCCAACGCTTTTCCTGTTTGAGGAAAGAAGGTTTTTGCCTCTTTTAGGACACCAACTTCCTTCTCAAAACTGATTTCCAAAAAAATCTGATAATATCTTTCGTGGTTCCCATGGCATTTCGAATTTCAGGAAGAGTGTTGAGATCATTGATTACCAGGTTCAGTTTGTGGGACGAGCAATGAAAGAACAAATCTTTCGTGTATTTTTTGCGTAGATTTACATGTACCCCGGAGTCTTTTCCGGACATTGTCGAACAATCGTCAAATCCAAAACCGACGCATTTATTTGGATTAGTGTCTTTTTTTGAAACTCATCGATGCTATATGCAATAGATTTCGCATCCACACATTTCAGCTCAACAAATCCGACAAACATTTCTTGGACTTCGTTGGTTTCCTCATCAAAATATCGCGCCCTATCGATAATTGATCAGTGCCAGAAATGTCCGCTGTTCATTTTGAATATCAACCGATCGATAGCTTGCATTCTTTTTCCCATGCTCAATGTGTTTCTTCAAATCCAAATCTCTCGCGTCAATTCGCAGCTTGTATAAGTCCTCGAGAATATCTTCGCCATAATGTATACCTTTCAGAGCTAAATCATGCGACCCGAAAAATGTAATGCAGGAAATGATAGATGTTATAATTTTTCGGTTTTCTTCAATAATACCCGAAGAGTATTTGTTGAGTTGCACATCTACATGCACACATCCGAGAAATTATTTATCAGCTTCCAGGGCCGCCTTATGGAAGTGGGTTTCCATTTGCTTCTTGCACTGCTCGTGAACATCTTTGGACGTACTAAATGGCCGTATGATAAATGATTCCAATAGGCCTCTAAACGTGTTTGGATTTGGCGGAATCAACTTACAGTATTTACAAAAGGACCTTTTTTGGAGCCTGCAATAAGCAAACCATGGAGAGTACAACCAGGAGTAATTATATTTTCTCCTTAAATGTTTGGCGTCTTCCGCAAAATTGTGTGTTGAAGAAGGGGACCAACAGTTTTCCAGCAATTCCTTCTTCTTTTCGGTTGATAACAACGATGCTCGTCCAATAAATCGACCGATGTCATTTTCGTTGCAGTCATCTATTGAAGAACGGGATCCAAGTCCAGATCCATCATTAGGACTTGTGCCTATAGTCCGGAACTAGTTCCTGAGACTGAGTATCTCTCGTTGTGGTAACCGACCTAGAATCATGCGATATTGTTTCCATTTTGTTCTCTTTTTCCTTTTGAACTTTTTCATCTTGCTTCTTCGGCTAGCCTTTTTTAAATTCACTGTGAAACAATATATTTCATATATGTAGGTAGAAGAATGATAACTGAAAAATCTGTTCCCTTTTATATACCATACGAAGATTTTTGAATCACTATCCAAACTTACTCCAGTTGGTGCAAAGAAAATTAACTTCAAAGTTGAAAAATCTGTACTAAAAATTGTTCATTTTGATGGGTATCAAAGCAAACAACTTTTAGTATAGGTTTTTCAACTTTTACAGTCTATCAAAAAAATAAACAAAATCTAACTACACAGTTTATAGCAATGCTGGTCATAACGATAGCCAATCAATGTAAAGAATGATTCGACAAAAGATTAAAATTATGGACACCGCGAACGCTCTTTAACTCCGACTTAGGACTTTGATTTCTTTGCATTTGGCTACATGAATATCTAGGTGGGGCAACTGCCCCTACCTGCCCCCGCTTGGCGACGCCCTTGCCTCCCATCAGAGCTGTTTTTACTACTGCACCATTTACAGCTCGCCTTCTAATTCCAGAGTACTAATGAACTCCAATATCTCGCAAGACTTCAAGTAGGTTACGTTCTCACTCCATCAAGTTTCTTGTCCAAAGCATTATTTCCTTTGCAACCAGGTGAACAGGAGTTTCCTCCACTTCCCCACAGAATCTACACTCATCAGTTTCTGATAAACCTATTCCCATCAGATGCTTCCGGAGACGACAGTGTCCTGCAAGGAAGCCAGTGGGGAGGTGTTATTTATTCTTACTGAGATTCAGATATCCTTTGGATCTTGCAGTTTTAAAACTCCGAAGGAACTTTTTGGAGTGACCCATCCCTGGAGGATTTCGCCAGAGTGTTTCTCTTTCGATTTCCCCTTTCTTTAAGGTGCATTTTCCTGTACCACATAAAGGTCCTGTGCCAGTAAAAGACCTTGTTATTCTTGTCTATATCATTGAGTTTCCTTTGGCACTCCCATATCAACTTTGAATAGATGACATGGGAGCTCAGTGATTTGATAGCAGATTGACCAAAAGTGTTATTTTCCCATATTACCGTAAGGATAACATGGGTGATATGCGACATCGTGCCTTATTGGTAGTTATTAACGTATTTGTTTTTTGCTGAAACTGATATTTGAATTGAATACCTCAAATAAAAAATTATGTATTTCTAATTTTTATTTCGATTTCCTATTAAAGCGTGATTTTTCAAACATTAATTCATTCCGTTCGAAACGCATCTCGTTGCTATGCACTATGACCTTTGTGACGCAGCTCTGGTCACGCGTATTTTTGAGATTGTAACTGAAAACCCTTCCAAGCTGATATCACGTTAGTAACCGGATCTGTTCAAGTATTAAATAGAAGATTTTTCATCATTTACTAGATTATGAGCTACCCAACTAGATGAAAAAATATTTGATACGAAACTCGTGTATTATTTTCGATTTCTCCAACTGAAGAACGTTTTCTATTACCTTTATACCAGATGACGAATAAGGTGTATCATTTAGAACATCTCGGTGCATTCTTGCTCATATTACGCGCGAATTGAAATTCCAGTTCACGAATAGACGTAAATCTTTCCTATACTGCTGGCAACTTTCTACCTATCAATTCCAGTTGGAATGTAAATGGCCATTTTCAAATGTGTCACCGTAATATACATTTAATCATTTATATATTACACAAATCATTCTGTTGAAATTATCGAATTTGGTAAATCACACAGCGGGACATACCTAATAAAAAGACATTTTAAGAACGAAATAGGTTTCTAAGTCAAAATTATTTTCTCTTCGTAGCTTTTTTCAGTTTGTACAACTCGAAGTACACTAGTTATAAATAACAAAAAATAAGAGAATTAAACACCCCTTGTCACAGGTGCAAAACAAAAGGTATACTTGCATGCCTCTTGACATTCCCGACGAAGTTACTCACCCCTCGTACCATTTCTTTCACTCACAATCCCTCTTACTTTTTCAAAATTAATTTTATATATGGAAGAAATTCGACCAAAAAGGCCAATCTAAAAGATTCGTTGGACCAAGATAGGTGGGCATAGCCAACAACTCACAAAATACATATTTAAGGAGTTGATGGCATAGTTCACATCGGCATTGTATGGCAATATATGAGGAACTTATATGACCATGTTTCAAATCTCTGAGTTGTGTCCTAACAAAGTGCACTGCTGAACTTCCAGCTTTAGCGAGATGAAAATCACCAATATGCCCCGTGTGGCTACCAATCCTGATGGTATACACAACGTTGACATGGATGTTCCACACTTGGTGATCCGAAGATTCCCTAGGATAGGAGAACCGTCCAAAGGGCACATTTTATGCGTCGAACAACTTTTTCCCTTTCTAGGATGAAATTCACCAGGAAAATGACACTTCTTCATCATGGAGTGTTTGGTATAGCTAGATCAGTCATGGCCTCTACATTAACGTAAATTGGTACGCTTAGTCGGCAGGTTATTTGGGTCAGCATTAAGGACGCAGCAAACGGCAGAGATAGGCGGCATCTGCCGCTTCGCGCAGCAAAAAAGCATAAGCTCTCGTGTGGTAATGGCAGTCGTATCGGAATCGGTGTCATACAAATTTATACTGACATAACTGATATCAAAGTAATGCAGTATGCCGTGGCGGAGCATGCCGTATGTCGCTGCATTCTGCCGCGTTATGCGGAATTGCACGTTTAGGGTCTAAAAACTTTTATTTCAAGAAAATGTGTGCATTTTATCAGGATTTGACCTAGAAACTTCGAATTTGGCTATACTGGTTACTCATATGTTGCCGTCTAATCTCCACCTAAGGTGGCGCCATCTTGGTAAAATGGACCGTTGGTAGCTACTAGGAGCCACAAGGGGGAGATTCGTGATATTTGTCTTGCTAAAGCTGGAAGTTTAGCTATGCATTTTGTTAGGACACAACCAACTCAGAGAAAGTGAAACTTGGTCTTGTAAACTTATCATTATGTTGCCTTAAATTTCCGCTGTGAGCTATGCCAACAGTAAGAGAGAATATGAGTGGGAATAATGGTACGAGGAGCGAGTCACTCCGTCAGTAATTTCGAGACACAAGCAACTGCTTGAGGGACGTGCAACTATGTCGAGGGATGTCTAACCTGAAATATATATTTATGGCTGTCTATGAACTCGTAATTGAACGCCGAGAAGGATAAAAGATATCCGAATGTCTTCCAGCTCTTCTATGGTCATTTACGAGTATTTCTATGAAATCGGACCTACACGATCGAGAAAAGTACCATTCACGGTTGGGAAACGTATCCTCCACGATCGTTTTTAGTGGAAGAATTCGCCCGTATTCATCTGTAATTCGTTCCTAAAGCGGCCTTCGGCCGTCCGTAAATCCACTCTTACCTCGCGAAGGTCCAGAATCACGAATCAATTGTACGTTTACTATATTATATAACTGAAGCACTTTTGAGTTGAATAAAACGACAACGGCTAACAAGATAAAACAAATTTTGACTGAGAAACCTTTTTAACTGAAATATCTTTCAGGAATTAGGAACATTGTGGAACATTTTTGTCGCTGTTGAGTGTTTCCAAAATGTTCCTAAATGCTCTTCAAAATTTCTTTATGTTTCGGCAACAAATGTTGACTCTACTTGTCACCCCTCAAGCTACGATTCCACCGGAGGAACATTTTTGTTGCTGTTGCGTGTTTCCGTAAATGTTCCTTGAAATTTCTTTATTTCTCGGCAACAAATGTTGACTGTTTCTACTTGTCGCCGATTTCCATTTTGAGCGGTAATATTCAAAAGAAAATAGGAAACATGTGTAAAAAATCCGTGTTGCTATAGCAGTGGAAATGTATCGAGAACGCAACTAGTAAACATTCGTGTCGCTACGGTTTCACCGGAGGAGGAACATTTTTGTTGCTGTTGCTTGTTTCCGTAAATGTTCCTTAAAATTTCTTTAGTTTTCGGCAACAAATGTTTATTGCTTCTACTAAATAATATGCAACTGTTGTCAATTTTAGTTGCTTCGGTGGAAACAAGAAATTTGCGTATGTTGCCATAAGTTTCTACCCTTGGCAACAAGGATAAACATTCAGCAACAAAATGTTCCTCCGGTGGAACTGTAGCTTTATGCATTTATCAAAATTTCACTTCGACAGTTATTTTTAAGTGACACGGTCAAAGTTTGATTGCCAGAATATTTCTATAAACTCAAAATGTTATTTCCAGAAAGTACTAGCAGTCGAAGTATTTTCAACTGTAAGCATTCTTTTCTCACGACGACGATATCGCATCTATGTTTTTTTGATTTCGCAGACTACAATGGCACTTCATTTACTAACGTGAGGCACACACGGCGAGTTCGTTACTCTTCCGGTCTTCGATAAAGATTACGGTTTTCGTTTTTTGATGTTTCATCTAGTTTATGACGAGATCCTTAAATCTCCTATTAAATTCATGCAACAATTTTTGATGAAATTTAAATTTGTTCACAAGCATCAGTCGTGACTTTTTGGAGTCCTATAAAAAAATCATAAAATTATATAAAGAAATCATATAAATCTTTTATACTTTTAATAATTACAAATGAAGTTTGAAGACAAATACTAATTCATTTGATATTTAATTTTTCTTGAAGTTCTGGCCTATAACCTATTCTATTTTGAAGTTAAAATTTTCATTATTAATTTGCAAAAGGTTGAATAAATACAATATAAAAACTATAAAAGTACGATTATAATTAATTTGGGTTCCTTATTGGTCAATAATAAGGACAGACAAACAGTCTTAGAAAATCTGGTGTAAATAAAATAAAATGTATTGATTGTGATGCTTTTTATATTTGTCGAATAGGTGGAAACATCGGCTCCAGATTGAAAGAAAATAAAAAATCAATTATCCAAAATAGGAACGTAACTGGAATTTCGGAGCATTGTTCACAAAACAACTATTTTATAGATTAACATTACCCAAAAATACTACGTTCATTGAACAAATGAAAGAAGATGGGCCTTTTAGAGGCTCTGTCCATAAATACTTTTTAGTGATTTGTTTTTCGGTTTTTTCTTCTAATAATTTTTCCATTAAGTCACATTACCATCACACCTTATTTCTTCAAGTATAATATATATGAAAACTCTTTTACAAATTTTTCAATGACTTAGATTATTAATTATTGACTCTAATTAATGTTTTATTTTAGGAAGACAATATTCAATTTAGAACTCGATGTCAATTATTATTTAATATAAACACCATATAGCAAACGAGCCGTAGGCGAGTGCAATTTTCATTTGTCCTTATTTGTCGAACGATAAATTTATTATAGATTGCTAGAAGCTAACAAAATTTCATCACAATTACTAATTCTAATTTTATAACCTGATGAATGCAGACATTTTGAGTTTTACTCACTTATTTGTGGTATTTTGCGGTTGACGTCTTGAATCATTTGAATATGCCGTTTTAACGTTAATGAATGTTAGAACATTCTCATTTGAAAAGCATTTCTACTTGGACCGAGGAGACGCATTTAAAATTTCTCGAGAAATCCCATATCATAAACATTTCAATTAAGATCTTTAAAATTTAAAAAAGGGTATAACAACAACTGATGAAAAGATATATATATATATATATGTAAATATATATATATATATATATATATATATATATATATATATATATATATATATATATATATATATATATATATATATATATATATATATATATATATATATATATATATATATATATATATATATATATATATCGGGATGTGGTTTAAGAAGTCTTGTCGTCAAGTTTTTAGGACAAATGATCTTATGACTTTTACGGGTTTGTATATTTATAAAGTTTTGGTTTTCTTCTTGCAAAATTGTCACTACTTTGAGGAATATAGGAATGTGAATAATACTCGAAAAGTCTTGCCATACAACTACCCAACGCATAATTTAGCTCTAACAGAAAAAGGTGTTTTATATATGGGTATCAAACTTTATAACAGTCTGCCTAAAAATCTCAGGGATAAAAATGTTCTCTCTAGTATTAGGAAAGATTTATATAGCTTCATTGTAAATTGTGACCATACAATTTGAACGAATTTTTTACATATTGTATGTCTAATCATTGATCCTAGTGAATTTTATGTTGACCTATTCTCTACTCATTGTACTTTCTTTTGTATGTTTTTATTGAAAGAAATACAGTGCTTTGGAGAATAAATACATTTATTATTATTATTATTATTATTATATATCCTCGTATATATCAGGCATCAGACCGATTTCGAAAATTTTAGTCCAGGAGGTCTAAAACGGATGTAATAAAAACCCTCCTTTTTATTGTTGACTTTCGATACAGTGTCATAGTCTATTATTTTCGGCTGAAAAGTAAATATTATATTACGGAGTAACAATTGAGAGGTTACGAATCTATAAATTTCCACCGAAAATATGTGGAATTTATATATTTAATTCAAATATATTTACTCCAAGCAGAAAATTTCCTCTCAATTATAGTTACTAGTGGTCGCCCAGTGGTGGAAATTCGACCGTAATTCATTGAATTTTCAACTTTTAATGTTTGTTATTGGCCGTATGTACGTAAACTATAATTATATAAAATGGTAAAGGCGACGGGGTAGTTTTTCTACGAAACTCATTTTTTCAGAAATTTAATTTAATGTACCTATTTGTAACACACACGCTAGCGTGCGTGTTAAAAACACACACACACAAATTCCAGCCTTAGATGGTTTCAAAGTTTTCTCTGCATTTATTAATATATAGGTAACTAAGATTGTTTTCATTTTTCATTTTAGGATAATATTGGATGGAAAAATGAGTACAATACAACCTTAAATGGATCATATTTGAACAACAGTTCAAGTTCAGAATTCCTAAATGGTTCCCATGAGAGTTCTTTAGCTCAAAGCCCTACATCTGTAAGCTATGAAGCCAGGAAAACTTTAGTCAAGCCCAAATCGCTAGTTGAGAAAGCTAGAATGAATGTTGCGTGAGTATTTTTCTATTATATCCTGCAAAATGAGAATACATCAACTTTATCTGAAATTTATCTTGTACCTACTTAGTTTTTCTCAGTTCAATAGGCCGAAACATTTAATCAAATAAGCAGGGTTTATAACTGTGCAGTTTTGTACTCTAGTGGGTACTAACTTTATTCATCACTTTGAAAGTATGTGTATGCAATAAATTATAAAGATCAGACAAAAATATGTAAGAATTAAGATTATTTTTCAAATAATGTATTCAGAATTTTGCGATGTCTTAAATTTTCGACAATTTGTGAAAAATGCTGATATGGGTTACTTTAGTTATGAACTAAATGAAAATGATTATTCTCAATTCGAAGAAGAACACCATGATTCAGCTTTTGAAGAAGTGTTTTAATATCTTTTACAGAAATACTCTATTTTTGTTATCAATTTTCTACCTTGCAATAATCAATTATGAAACACAATGAGTCAATTTTCTCAATGTAATTAACAATGAAACAACTAGTTAATAATAATAATTTTGTAATAAGTGTAGTAGTGATGACTAAGTCAGTTCAATTCTCTTTGAGCTTGAAGGAGCTAGATGCTAAACCGAAAATACTTCATTTCTGTAAAAACTTCAAAAGAAAAAATTTGTCGAAGATCATTGCAATGACTAAACAGTCTAAAAATAGGATTTTGAATCAATAGTTGATTCTGTACCACCCGCCTGTTCCTAAAAGTATATATTCTTTTCCATTATTTCAAATTTTTCATTTTATTTTATTTACTAATTTTTAATGTAACGAAAACATGTCATAAATTTTTTTATAATTCTCAATGAAAATGGCCTAGACCTTATTTTTCTATGATGACTAATTTTTTATGGACTCTTATAGATGGTTGGATTCATCTTTGTCTATAATGGAACAAGGCGTTCATGAATTTGGACTGTTGTGTCTCAGATTGAAATTTTACGATTTTTACGACTTGAATCCCAAATACGACGCCGTTAGAATTAATCAAATTTATGAACAAGCCAAGTGGCAACTTCTGAATGAAGAAATTGAATGCACCGAAGAGGAAATGTTGATGTTTGCAGCCTTACAGGTAACCGTATTTCATTACAATTTTCCTCCAATACTATATGTGTTTTTAATTCAGTTACAAATCAATCGACAAGTGAACCAACCTCAACCCAACAACGATAATGGCAGTATAATTTCACCCGGAGAAGATGATATAGATGCTGCTTTGACAGAACTTGAAACTACTTTAGAAGGGGCTGCCATAAGCAATAATGCTAACGATATCACCCAAGTGCCTGAATTACATGATGAACTGAGATTTTTGAAGTAAGTAAAAAATTCTCTTATATATATGTGGACGTTTACCCTTCTATGCCTAAGTTAGCAGTGGTTATTTAGATCTGCTCATATTGTTTCATTTCAAATATCAGATGAAATTTCGGCATTATACAATATTACTTCAGTCTGACACAGGCCCATCTTAAGAGTTTCGGTGCCCCAAGGCACCGGATTTTTTTAGTGCCCCAATACTTTTTTATATTTATCTGAAATGAATGTATCTGGAGTAATATATTTCTTCATTCACAAAACCAAATAATAATTCAAATATTCAACAAGAATATAATTACGATTAATCTTATTACGTTTCTAACCTAACTTTTTAACAGTAATTGAAGACAATTTAGGAAAAAAAATGGCACCTACTCAGTAAGATACAAAGATCACCAAATAACCTAATAAGGTTGTTTTCTTGATTTGCGTACGGCAAACCAGTGGCGCAGCCAGAATTTTGTAATAGGAAGGGTTTCCAGAAAAAATTGGGGAGAGTATAAAAAACGAGAATATATTATGGAGCAGAAAATGTAACGTACATATAAAGTACCAGGCACGTATCCAGGGGAGGGGCCCGGGCCCCCCCCCCCCGAAATCCCGAAATTTGAAAATTTTTTCCTTTCGATATTCTTCACAGAAAAGTCTTCAGTATAGAATTTTCTATTCTTTGAAGTTTGATTTTTTAGTCGACGGAAAGCACGTTTGGTGTCAATCGAACGTATCCTTATATTTTTAAATTATGAAAAGCCTGCCTGCCATGTTCAGTAACACGACTTTTTACATCTCACATGTGGCAGCATTGAACAATATAGTTCAATTGTACGAATCGATTCTGATCAAGATCTAGGGATTTTTAGCTTCTTATGTTGGACTCATCGAACAAAAACAAATGAATCACTGCACGTGAGTGTTATGGGTTTGTGTTCAATCCAAGCAACTTTTTCTATCATAAACCTTCGAGATTTTGAAAAGACAACTTATTTCACCAAATATGAAACGTCGCCAAGGTTAAACAACGATTACATCGTTTTTCCTCGACCGCTTGGCGAAGAAAAAAATCGAGGAAATTACTATTTTAAGGTGTGTGTTCTATTGAAAAATTAGTTCTGATCTAAATTTTGCTATTAACAAGTACTTTTTGTTAGACATTAAAAATGCTGAAACTTCTTTAAAACATCATAGTAGCTGTTTATTGTACACCTTGTACTGCATCTTTTTCTTGCACAATAAACAATAATAGATTAAACGTCACGTACTGATTTGAGATTGATGTGTGATTCGCCTTACCCTGAATTTATTCAAATAAGTCCACATTTTTGAGTGATTTTCGTCTTTGAGTCCCCCCCGAAACGAATTTCTGGATACGGGCCTGTAAAGTACCTACCTACATTTAATAAAATATTATGAAAATATCTATCAGGTAGTGAGTATACTCAAGTCTGAAACCTCATACTTATAAAATAGATTTAAAATTCATGAATGACAAAAAAACTTCAAGGCAGGATAATTTTACTCATGAAATTAAAACAAAAACAAAATATTAAAATTTACTTATTAATTACAATAAAATAGTAAGAGGGCGAGATTGAAGAGTTAAGACATCAAGCATTTCGTCTTCCAGAATAGGAATATCTGAATGTATATACATCACCAGTAGAATTCCGCGAATAATTTTTAAGACATTTTGAGGAAGAAAGCACTATCACAAGAACATGTGATGACTGTTAAAGTTGAGTTATAATTACAAGTTAATCAAATCTTGAAAATAAATTTTCAGTCTGGCTGGGTTTAACTCCTAAAACTCCCCTCTCGCTGCGCCACTGCGGCAAACATCAGCGTCGAGTGACCCAAGAGGTCATCGAAAATGTATAATAAGCTATTTTGAATCGAATGTATTTCAGGGTTTCCTACAAAATTGAAATAATTTTGTGTTGTATTAATTTTTTTCAATATTCAGCATCAAAAAATCACCAACTTTGGGACTGGCATAGGGTTGCCATCCGTCCGGGTTTCCCCGGATTTGTCCTAGTTTAGGGGGCGTCCGGGGTTCGTCCGGACGGAGCCTTCAAAATATGTCCGGGTAAAACCCGGACAAATTTTGTGTCCGGGGAATCCCGATTGATTTTAAGATGAGCAATATATTAAAACAAATCATAGTCAAAAATTAATTTATAATCGTAAGCCGTATACAAGCTAAATCCAGAGAGAAACTTGCTAAATACACATACCGTTTCTCCTCTGACCAAAATAAAGTATAATTTTAAAGATTTGAGTTGCTTCCTCTTTTAAAAATTCCTTTTAGAGAAGAAAGACACTGTGGCAGAAATTGGCAAGTCTGAAAAATATCAAGTTAAGTTAGTAAGAAGAACTTGACCTCGTTAAAATTAAAACTTGTTGCTTACTTTTAATTTATAGTTAATAAATAATTTAGGCTTTTGGTTACCTAACCTTATCTAACCGAACTTGATTACCTATCCTAAAATTTGTTGTTACAATATAGAATGTAGTCTATTTGATCTACCAAAAGTTATCGTTATAAGTTGTTTTTTATTTGATGATACCAAAAAAAAAGTTTCTGATTATTTCCACATTATTTCAAAAAGAGAAAACTGTAAACTGTGTTATATTAGTAGAAACCTTATTTGTTTTTGTTGTTTGTTTATATCGCAAACAAGCAGTTTGAAGTTTGAATTAATGAAAAATTAAAATATAAACTATTTTTTATTTTATTCGAAAAAAAATATATTTTACGGGGTGTCCGGGAAAGAAACTAAATTCCACCTAAATGTCCGGGGTTTTTAAATTTTTTGTCCGGCGTCAGCAATTTAGGTGATGGCAACCCTAGACTGGCATAATGGCCCCCTGAGGCCGATGCCCCAAGGCACGTGCCTCGTATGCCTTGCGTTAAGATGGCCCTGGTCTGAAATGTCTTAATTCTAGAACCTTTTTAGTTTTCATCTTATTCTAACATAAATAAGCACTACCACCATCTCATAAACATGAAATGAAGAAATGGACAAATAATGAAAACACATTATGTCTGTCTTCATGATGATTATTGGTTAAAGAAGATCTTCAATAAAGAAACACAACAATAATATTTTTATTCGGAACTAATAACATATATATATATGTTAAACCAAAAATATACATATCTTATCTTTCAGGCCAAAGCGTTTCACTTTGAAAGGTTACAAAAAATACTGGTTTACATGTAGAGATTTACATTTATTTTTGCATAAAAGTAAGGAGGAGATGATTCATCGCACCAGCCCTGCCTATAGTATAAATTTGAGGGGATGTGAGGTCACACCAGATGTCAATATTAGCCAGCAGAAATATGGAATCAAATTAGAAGTAGCTAGTTCGGATGGAATGAGCGAAATGTATATCAGATGTGATACGGTAAGTAGTGAAATAAGACTCCAATTGTGATGTTTTTGAACTGACTATATATATATATATATATATATATATATATATATATATATATATATATATATATATATATATATATATATATATATTCAGTTATTTTTTAGAAGTATATAACTTTAAAATGAAATAAAATATATAGAAATAAATGCTAATGGTATTGGATATATTGAAAAGATAATTTTATCCCATAAGTGGCTCAAGTAACGGATAATTAGGTAGAACAATTTTCAACCATCTTATCACGTAGCAGGAGACTTATATCAGCAATAATTCAATGAATATATATATATATATATATATATATATTATATATATATATATATATATATATATATATATATATATATATATATATATATATATATATATATATATATATATATATATATATATATATATATATATATACAGGGTCACTCACGGTGGATGGTAGGTTAGACGTTTACGGAGAACGGGACATGGGATTATTCTGAAAATTTGGTTTCATGGGTAATTGAATTTGCTCTATCGATCTAAAATAATAGTGGCGCTGCGGCGTTGCCGCTTATACTAAAAAGTAGCAGCAACTGTGAAATTTCAAATGAGACACCCTATATATTATTCCATTTTTTGCTTCTCTACCATTTTCCAATTGTTTTTGTATGATACTTCCCTATACCTATCTCCAGAGGTTTTCGAGAAATTAAATGGTTTCCTTATTTTTTTGTGCAAAACATAGCTTCAATTAAATGTTCATTACTAAGGTATTTAGATTCGTAGGACGCTGAAATTTTAGGTGTAGTTTACCAAGTTCCGACGTATTAGTAATATTCAAAGGAATTTGTTCTCCATTATATAGGGTCCTTCAAAATTTGCGATTTTAACGATAAATACAAAATGGTAAAAAGTGCATTTTTTCAAATGTAATACCCGATATATTATTGAATATCTCGAAAGAAAATTGAAATTTCTTTCAAATGATGTATTATGTTCCTATACCTAAAAAGCCAGGTTTCCGAAATAAAAGCAAGTTTCTATAAAAATAAGATTATTTAGCCATATTTTGTATTAGGTAGCTATGAAATGTCAAGAAAGATGTCATTATGCAAATTTGACAATTAGTCCATCAACAATAAAACGTTCGCGCGTTTATTAACGAAAATTTGATTTGAAAACAATCAAAATGGAAGGCAATAACTATTCTCATGAAGTTTTGATGAAGTTATTTATTGTACATGGTCAATGTGACCAAATAATAGCAATAACATGCAGAAGATTCAATGAAATGTATCCCTATTTACAACCAACGAACGAGAGAAAATTTGTACGTTTACAAAATAATTTTATCACTTATGGGTCAATACTGAAAGCGAAACGAAATTTACTAAACTAATAAAAAAAAGCATTACGTAAAATAACAAATAACAAAACGGTATAACGGGAATAAATCATGTTAATACAATGACATAAGTATTTAAGTTAAGAAAACGATCATAATAAGTGTTCAAAATGACTGCCGTTGGTTTCCAAACATTTCAAAATGCGGATACTTGTTGAATGATTTGTGGCCCTCCTTATCTCATTGGCATTTAGCTCCTCGATGGAATTGATCACTCGTTGGCGCAGGTCTTGTTTACTGGCTACTGATGTAATGTAAACTTTTTTTTTCAAAGTACCCCACAAGTAAAAATCAATTGGCGTTAGGTCGGGTGATTTCGCAGGCCAATTCCATGGTCCTAAACGTAGAAACCAGCGATCATCGAACATTTGGAACAACTGTTGAAACCAGCAGGTACGATAGTCCTCTATTGAAAGATTATCCAGAAAATCATTCTCCACTGACCTTAGAATTTGGAGATATTTTTTCGAATTTAACGGTTCATCGTAAATGAGGAATTTTATTTGGTTATCTTTCAGAAGGCAAAATACGTTGAAACTAATCTTTTCCTGAAATCCCATTTCCTTGACAATATGTGGATTGTTGTCCGCCCTGAAATGCTTGTTTCTTGTATTAAAAATGCCTTCTCCGGTAAATTTAGCTTCGTCTGTTCAAATTATTTTCTTCAAAAAGTTGGTATCTTCTTGGATGCGCATCAGAATATTTTCGCAAAACTGTATCCTACATTGATGATCTTCTGGTTTAAGGGATTGAACTTTCGTGAACTTGTATGGATGCATGTTATAATTATGAAGGATCCTTTGAATAGATGCATGAGTGTAGCCTAGATCTTCTTCTGCACTTTTGATGGAAGCTTGGGGATATGCGTGAAAATAGGCTAACACATTTATAATGTTGCTTTATTTTGAAGTAACAGGTTTTGGTAAACTTCGTTTCGCTTTCAGTATTGACCCATAAGTGATAAAATTATTTTGTAGACTTACAAATTTTCTCTCGTTCATTGGTTGTAAATAGGGATACATTTCATTGAATCTTCTGCACGTTCTTGCTATTATTGGGTCACATTGACCATGTACAATAGATAACTTCATCAAAACTTCATGAGAATACTTATTGCCTTCCATTTTGATTATTTTCAAAACAAATTTTCGTTAATGAACGCGCGAACGTTTTATTGTTGATGCACTACTAATTTCAAATTTTCATAATGACATCTTTCTTGACATTTCCTAGCTACCTAATACAAAATATGGCAAAATAATCCGATTTTTATAGAAACTTGCTTTTATTTCGGAAACCTGACTTTTTAGGTATAGGAACATGATACATCATTTGAAAGAAATTTCAATTTTCTTTCGAGATATTCAATAATATACGTCGGAACTTGGTAAACTACACCTAAAATTTCAGCGTCCTACGAATCTAAATACCTTAGTAATGAACATTTAATTGAAGCTATGTTTTGCACAAAAAAATAAGGAAACCATTTAATTTCTCGAAAACCTCTGGAGATAGGTATAGGGGAGTATCATACAAAAACAATTGGAAAATGGTAGAGAAGCAAAAAATGAAATAATATATAGGGTGTCTCATTTGAAATTTCACAGTTGCTGCTACTTTTTAGTATAAGCGGCAACGCCGCAGCGCCACTATTATTTTAGATTGATAGAGCAAATTCAATTACCCATGAAACCAAATTTTCAGAATAATCCCATGTCCCGTTCTCCGTAAACGTCTAACCTACCATCCACCGTGAGTGACCCTGTATATATATATATATATATATATATATATATATATATATATTATATATATAATATATATATATATATATATATATATATATATATATATATATATATATATATATATATATATATATATATATATATAATATATATATATATATATATATATATATATATATATATATATATATATATATATATATTATATATATATATATATATATATATATATATATATATATATATATATATATATATATATATATATATATATATATATATATATATATATATATATATATATATATATATATATATATATATATATATATTTATATATATATATATATATATATATATATATATATATATATATATATATATATATATATATATATATATATATATATATATATATATATATATATATATATATATATATTTTTTTTTATTTTTGGAGGTAGCTTTTCTTGAAGCTTCTAATTATATTCTCAAGTTTATTGTGTTCTAGGGTTTATTAGGTTGTTTTGAATAATTAACTTCGTATCTTTCACATTGTTGAGTTTTTACGTTTTGGCTGTAATTGCCTTCATCAGAAAAAATATTTTAATCTAAAACTCAAAACAGAGACATCATTGTAATTACTTTCTAGTTATTTTAATATTCGCCAAATGTTTTTTTATAAATGAATACCCAAACTCTTAATATTGAAAATCATAAGTGTTTGAAATCAATAACGGCCTATCCCAATATTGTTTGATCGCCTAATATGTAACTAATCGTTCTATTTGGAATTGTAACATATCACATTGCTTTTCACTCTTTGAAAAATAGTGGACATTCAAAACAAAACGGCTGAAGACATTTTCATTGTGTAGCAGCTGAGCTTGACTGAAATGCAGGGCCGGATTTACCAATAGGCTGCAGGCTATAGGCTATAGGCCCACCATTCAAGGGGCCCCCACCAAATTTGAAATTTGTAGAGAGAAAATTTTGAAATGATTATGTACTACGATGACTGTATCATTCAATTGATCGAACTATACTCAGCACAGATTTTGATATTATGAGGCAATTGTCTGTTTGATTTGGTTTGAATTGTTTTGATTTATTGATTTGTACTACACTGTCTATAATTTAAATTTAGGTATATAAATAAGTATTGGAACTGTTAGAACATTGGTACATACAGGAATTGAGTTTTCTAGGTACCAAACTAATTAATATAGAATAAATTTATTATATTATAGATAGAAAACCAGTAAACCTGTAAAAAAATTTTAAAAAAATTTGTCGTTAACGATATAATTGGAGATTTTGCTAAAAATAAATCTAGAAAAGTTGTATAACAATTTTTTTAGTATTGAGTAGTGTCAGTATTGAGCATTAATTCATTAATAAATATATTCTACTAGTATAAGCATAGTAACTACAGGGCGCTCTATGCAAACCTGAGCTCTGGAAGAATAGACCAATATATTGCACATTCCGAATTAGTAGAGTAAAAATCAAGATATAGAAATTAAAAAATAAAAAATTTTTAAAGAAAATTCATTAATTTAGTTTACAGTAATGAAATTTCTAAAAATGCATATGACTTCTCTATAGCACTTTGATGTGAACACGTACACCTGAGACACATGATACTTATAAATCTCGAAATAAATTTTTTTTCGCTGTACTATATAAATTTAATTATCTAGACCCGCAATTCATACTAAAGTATAAAAATCACAGGATAGCGAACTGTGAATTTTGGGGATTTTCGTCCCGTTAACGAGGCCCCCACTACTTCTTAGCCTATGGGCTCCAAAAACATTAATCAGGCACTGCTGAAATGTACTGATAAGCTGAGTTTTATCTAAGAGGATTAACAGATTTTCCTATAATTTCAATAAATTAAATATAAATGAGGGGGGTGGAATTTTATGTATTGAAGAATCAACACCTTGAAGAGGCTGTCATTTGGCTTGACTTTTAAATTCCCTTCTTCTATCGATATGTAGATGCCTGCTAATAAAGTTAACGAAATTTATAATAATTTTAACAACTACCACCAGAAACTCCATTTGGAAATCGAGAAAGAAAATAAAATATGTTTCCATGACCCTCCACCGACATCAGAACAAAATTGACACACAATGGTACACTAAAGAATTAAACACCTGTCTGTGTACCGACGCCTATACAAGCCTCTGCTTATCAATACATGCTTACACAATGGTATTATTAGATGTACTTTTTTGAATGTCTACGTCTATTTCGAATGAATACTTATTTTATGAAGAATGAAAAGCAATGTGATAATATATTAGGCGGACACATTGTGGTAAGTCACTATTGCTTTAGCGCACTTAAGACTTTCATTAGTAATAATTTGGGTAATAGTTTATTACAAGAAATTTTGTGACTATTTTCATAACTAGCAACTCATTTCAATGGTGTCTCTGTTTTGGTTTCTAGATTTCAATGTGTCTTCTTATAATAATAATAATTTATTTATTTATCACAGTCTCCAAAACAGTCTTAAATTCAAAACTGGTACAGGAGCCTTTAAAACAAATTACAAAATCCCCTCGCAACAAAAAATCCAAAAACAAAAATAAATTCTTACAAACACATCAGAAATATTAGATATTTTGCACATGAAGAGAGTTCAAGTACTTCCTTAGGTTATGGCACATTTTTTTAGTTGTCTTTTCTTCTTTTATCATTAGAGGGATGGTATTATATTTTATACATCCTTGATATATGGGAGCATTTTGTCCTTTGTGTGTTCTGGCATATTCATTCCTAAACTCCTCTCTTCTGCGTGTTTGATATGCGTGAAATTCTGACTGCTGTATTAGTCCTGCTAGACTTTTTATGCTTCGATTTTTTATAGAATAAATAAGTTTAACTTGTTCCACAGTTTTAATATCAACAATATTTAGGTACTCTGTAGTCTGGTATAACTGAAGAGTCGGAGTATGCCAATCTAGACGATGTATACTTTTTATGGCCTTATTTTGGGTTCTTTGAATCTTTTCAATTAAACTTTTTGCTGTATTCTATATATCATATATCTGAAGTGTGGTTCAATAAAAGCATAATATATTAACTTTTGGGTGTTTGTATTCAATTGATCACTACATCGTCTAATGGCCCCAATCATAGGTGATATTTTTTTACTGAGACTTTCAATGTGTTTTTCCCATGAAAGGTTCTTTGTAATAGTCAGTCCCAAGTATTTATGAAGCCAGTTACAGCCGAAACGTCAAAACTCAATGAACAATGTGAAAGATGAAAAAAGTAGATGTTTTAATAGAATTTATCAAACCCAAAATACAACACACCTACATTTATATTAGGAATACTCATATCTAATATCATATTGATATTTTCAAAATTGTATTATTAGTATAGCCAATAAATGCACAAAACTTTTCATATTCCTAATGGTACTCACGGTACTCTATGTCCTATTAATATGAGCTAGGAAATAAAGAAAATTATAATTAGAGTAAACATTACATTTGAAAAATAGCTTATAGTAGAAAATATATTAATCTGAAACATCTTTCCAAAAATTACTCATATTTTGTCCATATAGTCAAATTCTTAAAACAAAAAGGTTACCGTATTGATTTCAATCCGTGAAGTTAGAATGATGGGCATTTCAGTTATTTAATATGTACTATGGTATTCTAATAGCTCTAAGATGTGTTTAAAGCTGCATCTTTTATTTTTCAGGAACAACAATATGCCAAATGGATGGCCTGTTGCAAACTGGCATCCAAAGGTCGTTCCCTCGCCGACAGTTCTTATGAGTCAGAAAAGAAGACGATTCTCGATTTCCTGCAAATGCAAAAACCTACAGACAGCCCAGCACTAAATCCGAATTCCTTAAATATACAAGTTGAGGATTATATTGCTCCAAAATACCTCAGAAAATTAAAGGGAAAGGTAACTTGCTAATTTATCTTCATTTTAATATCCATTTAATACTCAATTTTGTCTCAGTTATTACACCGCATCGTTGAAGCTCATGCAAATGTGAAGAATCTACCATTAATAGACGCTAAGTTGAATTACATCAGAGCTTGGCAAAATTTACCGGATTATGGTGTCAGTCTTTTTGTGGTTAAATTTATGGATAGTAAAAAGGAAGAGTTGCTTGGAATCACCCATCACAGAATTATGAAAATGGATATCAATACTGGTAAGATTAACCATCTCAAAAAATTAAACTTTCCTTATCCGTTCCTTTATCTACTCTCCAGAAGCCTTTTAAAATTGAAAAAAAAAAAAAATATATATATATATATATATATATATATAGAAAGAGAGAGAGAGAGAAAGGACATGACGGAAGCAGTCTTGTGACTTCCTCAGGAGAAAATAAATACACGAACTCAGTCACTAAATAAATTATCAGAAACGTTCAACAACATGTTCGGAATTGAGTCTCATTCTAAACATCTTGTTGAACGTTCCTGCTAATTTATTTAGTGACTGACTTTGTGAATTTATTTTCTGCTGAGGAAATCAATAATAAATTGAAGAAATATTGAGATTATGAACGAATAAAATTTCTTTGTTACAATACTGCTTCCCGATATTTCCAATTCTTTTTTCATATATATATATATATATATATATATATATATACATATATACATATATATATATATACACATATATATATATATATATATATATATATATATATATATATATATATATATATATATATATATATATATATATATATATATATATATATATATATATATATATATATATATATATATATAAACTTTCTGTATCATGCATACGTTTTCATGTAAAGCACCCCAAACTTTTTTCAATATGGTTATTGCTAAATAATAGTTAACGATTGATTCTACATTAAAAATGGTGGTAACAAAATTTGTAGAAAATGAAATTTGCTATAAGTTTTCTTCGAATATATATATATATATATATATATATATATATATATATATATATATATATATATATATATAAATATATATATATAGATATATATATATATATATATTTATATATTATATATGTTCAGAAAGATTTCCGCGGTCGGAAGTATTTGAAAAACTTGGTTCACGGAATGAACCGCGTAAAAGATTTGAAAAATCTCGACGTTTCGGCTCCTTTTGCGAAGCCATCTTCAGGAGAATTAGAAGGGAAATAATTCAGAATCGTGGCCTCAATCTGCCTACTCCACGAATCGAATTAGGAGGAATCGGAAACAATACGATTGCGTGGTCTCAACCTGCCTACTCCACTAACCGTACTGCTTCCTGTCAACTCTGAAGTCTCAACCTGCCTACTCTTCAGAGTCAACTGACGGGCCGATCGTCGCGTGGCCGTATTTATAGGGGAGGGGGACGGGTACTCACGCTCATCAGTGCGGGATGCACTCTGATTGGGTGTGACATGGCGACCACTGAGAAGTGGTTTCCATGCTGATGGGAGTCTGTGACTGTCATCTCTGGTGTTCAAACAATTTGGACGTTTTTCTATTTCTACAGCTTCACGGAAAATTCGGGATTTGAAAGATCGGACGGGAGCAATAGTTCTTGTATTGGGGAAATCGATAATGTGGCCTATTTGGGTGTGATGTTGGGAATATCTGAGTGTCTTACCGAAAGTGAATGTTCTTTGGCACGGACTTGAATTCGTCGGTTCGTTTGACCTATATAAGAACGAGGATAATTGGAACAGGGAATCTCATAAACACCGTGATTTTCGTTAGGAATTTTATCCTTGACGGATCTGACCAGATGGGAGAGTTTTTGTTGAGTAGTGAATATTGTTTTGATGTTTGTGTTCTTGAGAGATCTTGCGATCTTATCTGTTACTCCTTTGATGTAAGGAAGAAATAATTTAGGTGTAGATTCTTGTTCAGTGGGATTGGAAGGTGGTAGAGGTGGGGTGATGTTTGTGTGTTTGCGTATGCTCTTGTTGATTTGATATGTGTTGTAACCGTTCCGTAATAATATATGTTTTAGAGTATTGAGTTCTGATTCACGGTGTTCGTCGTCAGATAGTCGAATGGAACGGTAGATTAGGGTATTAACTACAGAGTTAAGTTATATATATATATATATATATATATATATATATATATATATATATATATATATATATATAAATTCAAGGACTGTTTCCTTAATTTCCCTTGTTACAATTATAGCAACGTTTCGATATTGTGTGTTTCACCAGCATAATAAATGTTCAAATAAGTGTTCATCAACATCACATTGCCTAGTACCAGGCTATCATATGGCGCTTAGACTTAGAATGTCAATATTTCAACGTCGCATTACTCAAATGGAAAAAACTATAAGTCATTCTCTTTTTCAGGTGACCATCTGAAAACGTGGCGGTATAATACAATGAAAGCATGGAATGTTAACTGGGAAGTGAAACATATGATGATACAATTTGAAGAAGGAAGCATTGTTTTCAGTTGCCTTTCAGCCGATTGCAAAGTTGTCCATGAGTTTATTGGTGGATATATATTCCTTTCCACAAGAAGCAAAGATGCCAGTCAAACACTCAACGAAGAACTATTCCATAAACTCACTGGCGGGTGGTCATAAACGCCACGTCTTAACTTGTGCTTTACATGTAAATTATAAGTAATTGAAAATGAATTCTTCATTTCAAAGTATTTGAAATATGTGAATTATATCATGCTATTTAAAAATGTCAGAAGAGCATATTATATTTTTGTGATTAACCTTTTGGATCATTTTAAACTTTTATAATGCCAACATGTTTATCTTAAGTTGGTAGATAACAAAAATTGTTGATTGTGAGAACTAACCATTTACATTAACTAAAAAATGAACTTTCTTTTCAACTTCTTCTCCTTGAAATAATTATAGATAATTTTATCTTTTTTTTTTCTTCATGATTAAATTGACATTTTTACAAGTAGAGTAGTAGGCGTTGCGCTATTCTGTAGAAACTGTGATAATAATGGAAATTCAAAATTCATAATTTTTCTTCAAAATGGAATATAGTTCCATTAGAAAATCTCGTCCGTAATAACCAGCTTTTCATCATTTTTTCGAAATATTTGATTGTGTTAATTGTAATGTAGTAACGGAAACGATGAGTTCATGAAGCAGTCCTTCAAATTGTGTTAAGATGGCGTATAAGCATAAAATCTTCCTGTTTTTTTTTGCTCCCTCTTGATCTGGTTTTTTGCTATTTTGATTCACCATAAAACATTAATCTTTGATAATAATGACGTGAAACCTGTCAATAAGGTTTAAAAATTTCAAGAATTACATACTTTCTAATAAAACTGGATTTTAATTACTTAACCCTCTCGGTCACGAATTAAAACTATTGGAGCGAAAAATCTGAAATTTACTGTGATGCACCTTATGATTTTTTGAAAATTTTTGATGTTAAATTCAGATTTTCAAAATGCTCCGTTTGGGCACTATGACATGTCCCCAATTGAGGACATCATGAGCTGATGGAAGACAAAAAATTTTCAGAAATATGTTCAGAGGGTAAAATATTAATATGTTTTATTAAAATAACATTACAGGGTATGGTATTTCATGAATGGTCCATTTTCGAAGTACTAAAATGTATAAAATTTAACTTTTGCAGAAATAAAATAAAAGTGCTGTTATATTTACCTAGATGTTGCGTTTACCGCTAGCTCACAATGTCCTCAAATTAGGACACCACACTTTCAAAAATCGCTGATTACAATATGCACAAAAATCACCAAACACAATTACTTTGGAGCAAGTCTACACTTATTGTGAACGTGAACAAACAGTTTTCAAACACGTGGTCTAACGAATATAACCAACAAAAAAATAAACAGTAGAGCGCTACACTGCTGTCACAGCTACCCTACGGAAACCTATATTTCAAATGAAAGAATTTTTTTTCCATCAGCTTGTAGATGGCAGCACATATATTAATTTGGAAGTATATGATGTCCACAACTGAGAACAATGTGACAGAGAAATAAATGCAAGCGGCACTTCATAGGAAAAAATCCGAAGTAGGTTGTCCTCAATTGAGGACAAGGTGAGCGAGAGGGTTAAATCTGAAATTTTATTTCGAATATCTGCATTATACAGGGTGTTCTACAAGCTCTATGACAAACTTTGACAGATGGTAGGCCACTTGATTTTAAACATTTTTTTTTCTAATAAACATGGGTCCGATTCGTTTTTGTTTAGAAGTTACAAGCATTTGAAGAATCGTAATTTTTTCAGTCAACCAGGAAGTGACAGAAAGTCACTTAGCATGTTAAACAATGCACACTTATAAAATATACACCTGCTCCAATAAAAAAACGTAGGCATTTATTCTTCACTGAGGAATATGCAGATATTGTGTTTGTATATGGGTATGCAGCCAAATAAGAAATGATCCAAATCTCATTCTTCGAATGACCGAACCTTCAGTTCGTCGATGTGAGGCTTGCATTCAAGCTGAGGGTGGACATTTTTTATAGTCTTTATAGTTTTGTGATTATCATTTAATTTGAATTTTTATTATTAATTGTTGATAAAGTTTGAATGCTTGTAACTTCTAAACAAAAACGAATCGGACACATGTTTATTAGAAAAAATATGTTCAAAATCAAGCAACCTACCTTCTGTCAAAGTTTGTCATAGAGCTTGTAGAACACCCTGTATTGTAATAAAATACATAGAATCACTGATCAATTCTTTAATTTATTTATCTTTATATTAAGTGATCTTTTTATTGAAAATATTTTAATAAATAATTTGTTATGTTCAATGTTTCTTTTTCAAATTAATACAGAATTGTTTTATATAATGTGAGTCATCACTAATGATATCCATGTGCCTTTCTCGTTTATTTCTTGAATTACAGAAAGCGTCAGGCCAAGTTAAAAGCTTAATTGTACGTTTTGGAATGTACTAATCATACAAAACAATTCTGTTACATATGTTTTATTTAGGAAAGAAGCATCATGAAGTGCTACAACTATTTAGAATCTATTATTTCAAATGTTTTTGGATATTCCTAAAACTTCAATTTATAATATATAATTGTTGCCCTTAATTTTGGACTAGAAGAATCGAGAAACTAGTTTCTTTATAACTGGGAATTTTGTGTATTTCTGTTTTAATAGCATTTGTTATTCATCACAATCGATTTATATAGTTTTTGACAATTTTTTCATATACTGAATTATTATCAGTCATTAGCAATATTTTGGCTATCAATTATTGTTGTTTATTTTCACTTATTTCTTCCTGTTTCTATTGTTGCTTCTATTGATATTGTTACACTATATGTTTATAAAATTGTATAGACATATATTTTTGCTGTGGTTTCACATTTATCTTTGAAACATAAATATGATTTATATATATTGTAAAATAGTATATCAATACATAACTTATCAATTATTCACATGAATTTTATTGATAATTAAATATATATATATATATATATATATATATATATATATATATATATATATATATATATATATATATATATATATATATATATATATATATATATATATATACAGGGTCACTCACGGTGGATGGTAGGTTAGACGTTTACGGAGAACGGGACATGAGATTATTCTGAAAATTTGGTTTCATGGCTAATTGATTTTGCTCTATCGATCTAAAATAATAGTAGACACCCTATATATTATTTCATTTTTTGCTTCTCTGCCCTTTTCCAATTGTTTTTGTATGATACTTCCCTATACCTATCTCCAGAGGTTTTCGAGAAATTAAATGGTTTCCTTATTTTTTTGTGCAAAACATAGCTTCAATTAAATGTTCATTGCTAAGATATTCAGATTCGTAGGACGCTGAAATTTTAGGTGTAGTTTACCAAGTTCTGACGTATTAGGAATATTCTAAGGACTTTGTTCTCCATTATACAGGGTCCTTCAAAAGTTGCGATTTTAACGATAAATACAAAAATAGTAAAAAGTGCATTTTTTTAAAATGTAATACCCTGTATATTATTGAATATCTCGAAAGAAAATTGAAATTTCTTTCAAATGATATTATCCTGTTTCTATACCTAAAAAGTCAGGTTTCCGAAATGAAAGCAAGTTTCTATAAAAATCGGATTATTTTGCCATATTTTGTATTATGTAGCTATGAAATGTCAAGAAAGATGTCATTATGAAAATTTGACAATTAGTCCATCAACAATAAAACGTTCTCGCGTTCATTAACGAAAATTTGATTTGAAAACAATCAAAATGGAAGGCAATAACTATTCTCATGAAGTTATTTATTGTACATGGTCAATGTGACCAAATAATAGCAAGAACATGCAGAAAATTCAATAAAATGTATACCTATTGACAACCAATAAACGAGAGAAAATTTGTATGTTTACAAAATAATTTTATCACTTATGGGTCAATACTGAAAGCGAAACAAAATTTACTAAACTAATAAAAAATAATTTGCGTTACGTAAAATAACATAACATAAGTGATAAAATTATTTTATAAACGTACAAATTTTCTCTCGTTTATTGGTTGTCAATAGGTATACATTTTATTGAATTTTCTGCATGTTCTTGCTATTATTTGGTCACATTGGCCATGAGAATAGTTATTGCCTTCCATTTTGATTGTTTTCAAATAAAATTTTCGTTAATGAACGCGCGAACGTTTTATTGTTGATGGACTAATTGTCAAATTTTCATAATGACATCTTTCTTGACATTTCATAGCTACATAATACAAAATATGGCAAAATAATCCGATTTTTATAGAAACTTGCTTTTATTTCGGAAACCTGACTTTTTAGGTATAGGAACATATATCATTTGAAAGAAATTTCAATTTTCTTTCGAGATATTCAATAATATACAGGGTATTACATTTTAAAAAATTTACTTTTTACTATTTTTGTATTTATCGTTAAAATCGCAACTTTTGAAGGACCCTGTATAATGGAGAACAAAGTCCTTAGAATATTCCTGATACGTCGGAACTTGGTAAACTACACCTAAAATTTCAGCGTCCTACGAATCTGAATACCTTAGTAATGAACATTTAATTGAAGCTATGTTTTGCACAAAAAAATAAGGAAACCATTTAATTTCTCGAAAACCTCTGGAGATAGGTATAGGGAAGTATCATACAAAAACAATTGGAAAATGGTAGAGAAGCAAAAAATGAAATAATATATAGGGTGACTCATTTGAAATTTCATAGTTGCTGCTACTTTTTAGTATAAGCGGCAACGCCGCAGCGCCACTATTATTTTAGATCGATAGAGCAAAATCAATTAGCCATGAAACCAAATTTTCAGAATAATCTCATGTCCCGTTCTCCGTAAACGTCTAACCCACCATCCACCGTGAGTGACCCTGTATATATATATATATATATATATATATATATATATATATATATATTACATATATATATATAAATATAACTATATATATATATATATATAACTATATATATATATATATATATATATATATATATATATACATATATATATAAATAAATATATATATATATATAAAATAATATATATATATATATATATATATATATATATATATATATATATATATATATATATATATCAGGGGCGGCTAGTCATTCAGCATATTTATATTAATCAAAATCATATTATTTTATGAACCTACCTTCCTTTTAACCTACATTATATAATATAATTTATTAATTAAGATAGACGGTTTTACATTTACTGCATTTCATTCATTTCAAGATTTGTGGCAACGCTGCGGATGCTTAGAAAGGTATATTCTCAACGTTCATTATGCCTGCCACAGAAAAGCAAACAACGATGCAAATACTCCGAATGAATACTTCATTCGGAGTATTCATTTCATGCAATAGAAAAGCAAAGCACATGTAAATGGCAACACCGATAGGAACCCAGTCTCATACAATGTCGACCAATCACAACTATAGAATTTCGCGTGACATCGAGTGAATTCGTTGGAAAGCATTAATTGAATCGTAGTGTGATCGTAGTTACTAATGGCAGCGTGTTTACTTATATAACTCGCGTATTGTTTTAAAATGAGTTTGGTTACTGAAGTTAATTCCAAAAATTTCAATGGTGACTTAGTGGAATATTTGTTATCCCATAACTTTAGTGCACTAAGTTATGAGGATACAGTTTTGATGCAAACATTGCGACCTACCCCTGAATTAACAATTTGGTGCTGCGTAACAGACAACAAAACCGCGGTTTTAATACAAGGAATTATGAGAGACATCCTTGCCTTACCGGATCACAGGTAAAAAATAAATTATTTTGTTGGCAGTGTTTACTTTTTACTAGTGAAAATGTCTCTGTTTGGGGCCGCTTAGGATTTGAAGATATAATTCTATACCTAGTTGAAAGTGAGGAATTTTTCACCGATAAAGTAACTTTAAATACAGCACGCGGATTAATATTTCACTTACAAGATAAGGAATTTATATATTTTTTAAACATCTTTAATTTTTGAACAAACAGAAATAGTTTTTTAAATCTTACAGCAAAAGTTTTCAGATGTAATTTACTCACGAAATCGGCTCAAGTTTCTTTTGGAAAAAATTTCAGAATTTCGTGCAGAAGTTTATTTTAAAAAACTATTTTCTGTATTTCAAACTACTGATGATACCACTCAATTTAGCCCAAAACGAAAGAAATTCAGTTACTCAGATATGGAGCTTCACTATAAGCAAATATTTTATGAAATTTTGGATTCTATCAAATAGAAATAAGGTTCTCTGATTTGAAAGAACTGCATTTCTTCGATCTACTCAATAAAAATTTATTTACCGGATTTTCGGCTAATTTTCCAGATAAACTTTTGGAAAATTTATGTCAAAAATACACTTTTTTTGATAAGGTGGCCATAAAAAGTGAACTGTGTGTTGTTTATAATGACAATGAAATTTTGGGGCAAAATGAAAATCATGTGAGGACTATTAAATACCTTTTTGATAATGATTTGAATCAAGATTTACCCCAAGTTTATAAACTCTTATGTCTAATTGTTTCTATCCCTGTGACACCGGCTTCCGTAGCGCGCTCGTTTTCCACTCTTAAGAGTATTAAAACTTATTTATGAAATTCAATGAGCCAGGATCGTTTGAGAAATATTAGTTTGTTGTCTATTGAAAAGGAATTGGTAAAACTTTTGGGGAAAGACAAAAAATTTTATGAGGATATCATAGATCATTTTGCTAACGTTAGAGATCGCAGAATCCCGCTGATCTTCAAAAAAAATATATAATATCTTTTTTATTTGCTCTCACCAGCTGTTAACAAATTCGTTAGGTACCTATTTTGTGAAAGAAAAAAAAATTGATGAATAGATGAATTGATTAATTGGCTGAGAAGAGTTTTTGTGAATATTGTTAATAGGAGTTGTAGGTCTCAAGGTAGACACTCGAAAGTGAAAACAAATTAATAGCTTAAGGTGCTTGTTTTACTTTGATTTTCTTTAAATTATAAGGCGGTTGACCTTGAAATCCTAAAAATTTTCGCCTATGGTGTATTTTTTAACACCTCTTGTAGCCTCCTCAAACCAAAACCTCACGAGCCGCCACTGATATATATATATATATATATATATATATATATATATATATATATATATATATATATATATATATATATATATATATATATATATATATATATATATATATATATATATATATATATATATATATATATATATATATATACCGGGTGTACCAATCTTACGACAAACTTCGATATATAGGTTATTTTAAAATATATCATAAAATGTTATCAACAAAAATAGTACATGCCTTTGATTATCTCGAACTATACAAAGTGTTGCATTACTCCGTTACAAACTAAACATATGATTTTTTAAATGAGAACCCCTGTATATTATACCAAATTCGAATTGCTCACAATTTTTTGAAGCTTTTGATTTAAGGTTCTGCTAGGTTATACAGATTCTTTCAAAAGGTATGGACCCGTTTATGTGAAAATCGTAGGTAAATCAACGCTCTGTAGGTTATCGTACGTAGAAGAAAAAATTTTTATTTTGCCTAACAGAGTTTCGCTATATGATGCAATATCTCCGTATTCTATTGAATTTTAATTATTTTCCATTTTGTATACAGGATGGACGGAAACACGAACCTTTCATTTTCTCTCTTCTTTCAAATGGAACACTGTATTTTATAGCACAAATAGAATCTTCTATTATGTAACTTTAATTTTTGTCAAGCAATCCCTATACCCAAAGTTTATAAAAACAGAGTTATTTTGTAATATTTATTGTAAACCATAATTATATATAGCCGTTTTTCAGTCTCACTTATATATTTATCTATGCCGAACCATATAATTACAAAATTAATATTTTAACAGACAACATTAACTGAAACGTTTGAAGAACAAGAACCAACTGACTGGGCAACTAAAGAACCGCCCGTGTGTGGCAGCAGGTTTAAATAAGTGCGTTGTATATTTCTTGGCAACTGTTTAGTCACCGGCGGAATAGGACATGTCTCAATTATTTTAGTTGCTTCGGTTCCATATAAACCCATGCATTCTGTTTCGGCAACTAAATAGTTGCCTGCGGAAAGTTGCTCGTGCGCGGCGGTCTTTATAGTTGTTCGTAAAGTAAGCAATATTGAATATTACAACTTGAAAAGATTGATGTCAGTTTTTCACTAGAACCCATAAAAACTTCTTCTCTCAAAAGATTCCCATCGTAGGTAGAAAACCCCAGCGGTAGGGTGTATTGCTTTTAAACCGAGGATTGTGGGTTCGAGTCCCACCTGGCTCTTGGATGTTGTATATGTCCAATGAAATTTAGAGGTTCTAAATATGATCAAATGTTGGGTAATGACTCAGTTTCAACGGCGTAAAACTGTAGGTCCCTTGAGTTAAAAAAAACACCTACGCTAGGGGAGGCCTTCATTGGCTCAGCATTAAAACTATACAGCCAAACTATATATGTAAGATAGTTTATCTAGACTAAGTTCTGCATCCTCAGATGTCTAGGAGTTCATAGGCAACGGTACTAACGGCGATAAATACATAAAACTAAAGGAATCATGCTTCGAACTTGCTGACATAATTTACCTTAAGTGAAGCGGTTATATTATGTCATAAGCGAAAATGTTTGAAATCGGTGGCGAAATATGAAAAAGAAAAAAAAAAGTTAAATTGTTAAATATGACATTGGTAACGTGTTTGCGTATTTTTTATTACATTGCGTTCGACCTGAACTTTCGAGTGGAGTACTGGTAACACTCTGATAGTCTGATATTTAAGTCTCGGATCTCGGAATTCAATCGATTAGATTACAATTTTTTCTCCACAAGAGGTCAGTTGTACTTGTACAGAAAAATATTCAACATTTAATTTTTTAACGGAATTTGTTACAATACAGGAAAGTGTTTCAGATAAGAAAATGAAGCTAAAGAATCAATCAATCAATCAAGCTGTCTATCCACTCAATGCTCAATGGATGTTGGATGGATTCCTGTCTCTGGCTGCGCTGACAAGTTCTTCTCTTATTCTAAGGAATATCCCTTCTTTTTTCCAGTTTTTCACTAACTCATGTGAGAATGTGAAACTTGAATTGTTAGCAGGTAAAATATTTCTTTCAAGTTGGAAGAAAGTAATATTATTTTTTATGATATATTAATGATTATAAGGTACAACAGCACCAATCTTTCACACGATATTAATGAAAATACTATTTCTATCATTGTTATCTCAAGATTACGGGATCGGATATGTAAAACAGTCAAATTATTGAGTCTGGCTATATAACTCATGGGAACAGGTTGGTTAAAGTAGAAAAGTAATAATTTTTTGTGCACATAACATTATAGCGTTCTCCATTGGTAAAACTGGTGCCGCACTGGAACTCGATTAGTTCTGTCGAAAAGCTGCACTAGGGCAATCCCAATGGATCACAAACTTTTCTAAACAGCTGTTTGTCTTTTGAGGTTATATAAATTAAGTTCGGCTTTCTTGTTTTTAATCGAAAAATTAAAGTTTTTCTCTGTTTATGAAATGCAACAAAATGAAGCAAGAAATAAACCTTAAATTCAAAATTAAAAACGAATTAGTAACTCTGTGTGTCCCTATTGATGGCTCGGATACTCTCGGATATTCTTCTTCACTATCGCTACTACTGTCGCTGGAAAACAATGAAATGAATCACCTTATTTTTCAGTAAATCCAAATTTGAAGCATGAGTTACAGCTCTCGTATCCATAAAGATATTACCTCTATGCTCGGATCTCGTGCCAAAAAACATGCACTCGGTGCAATTTCTACTGCTCTAGTTTCTCAGAACACTCACACTGAACTCTCCAATGGATCATAAAAATTGCACCCGGTGCGCACTAGTCTACCAATGGAGAACGCTATTAGCGTCCTGTCAAAAACAAAGGGTGTCAGTGAAATGTATCGAAACTGTCACTTATAATTCAGATTGTATTGTTGATTTGATAATTTTGATGGAAGTAAAAGTTATCAGCACAATACATTTCCGATATGTTGGTTCTTGTTTTTATCAATATTCCATATGAATTCAGAAAATAGATTCAATATGCCATCAGTTTTGAATGACTAAATACAACTAGGCAGTTCAAGGTGAATTTTAGCGGGAAACTTATTTTCCTTAAATCTTCAGAAACGTCTCTTTTCTAGATGTTATATACCGATTTTAGGTAGAAATTTTTATTTGAAATTCTGTAGTTTCGAAATGTCCGATTTCACTGAACACCTGCATGATTTGTTGAAAAACTTTACTAAAATTCGTGATGTCTCTAAAGTAGCAAGAGATGAAATAAATAAGTATTTAAAATTAGATAAACCTAGTGCATTAGATAAGAAGGCTTTTGAAAATACCGTACTAAATTTAACGAATAATTTGGTTGAAGAAGTTGCAAATGTACAAAAATGTTCAGGTTTAATAAAAGTTGATATAGATCAACCAAAAAAGGATGATGAATATTCGAATGAGAATATAAACTCTCAACATGAAGAAGAAATTACAGGTGATAAAGAACAGGTTGAAACCAATCTCCACTTGGAGGAAAATAAAGAAAATGAAAATGAACCAGTAGAAAATGCCAAACCACTGTTAAAAATAGTAGACTTCAGTAAACTTGTTGATCCACGGAACTTGGAATTGATGGATAGAAATCATAAACGTAAACAAAGTCAGAGTAATGCTTCTGTTATAATTTTGAGCAGTTCTGATGAAGAAAAGTCTGAAGTTAGTGCAAAAAATCAAAGCTTGAAGAAACCTCCTCAAATTTCCAGCTCTAATAAAAAATTATGGAATAAATCCATAACATCATCAAGAATAATTTTAAAGAAGTTGCCTGATCCTAAAGACTCTGGGAAGCATAAATCCAGGGAGGGTTTGAGAGAATTTAGTTATCCTAAAGTTGGATCTGTTTATGGAGATAATGTCAAATTGATAATAGAAAATGAACAATTTAAAAGGAAACCATATGTAAAATTATTGAGAATACCATGTGAGGAAATGAAGACATTTTATTCAGTGCAAAATGAAAGGTAGTAAGTCATGAATAATAATTAGTAAATAATGATAAAGTATATGTCCTAGAAAATGGGAATATATACTGTCAGATGCATTTATATTTTTTTTCATGTAGGTTAAGTGGAACATCTATTAACAGTTTATTAGATTGATATGTAATACTACTATATTTTTTAATGCTATGATATTTCAGATCAGGCTTTGTACAAAATTTAGATAAAACATTTACAATAAATAAACATGTTTATATTATTCAAAATATACATGTTTTGTAATTTACTGCATACTGTGCATAATAGTTTATGGTAGTGAAAATGTTGGTGAAATGAGTGACTGTTAATCGAAGTCACACTGTATTTTTTATATATATATATATATATATATATATATATATATATATATATATATATATATATATATATATATATATATATATATATATATATATATATATATATATATAAAAATATAGATATATATATATATATATATATATATATATATATATATATATATATATATATATATATATATATATAAATAAATGATAACTCGTTATTACTACATATGAAGTAAAATAGTGTCAATAAAAATTTCAATTCATGAAATTCTGCATAAAATAAGGCTCAAGTTCAGTAAAAGTTTAAAAAATGTCTCTTGAATTATTTAAAATCTTCCATTTGGCATTTGGTATCTTTAGGTAGGGTGTTGATCAATTTTAGTCATTTATATTGTATCTGTTGCATTTTTCCACCTCACAATAAAATATTAAAGAATAAAGTATAAACTTTAAAATAAAAACACGGCTTATGTTTCACAATATAAAAAAAAAATATTTAGATACTGTATTTAGCAGTAAAGAAAAGTCGACATGTTTCGAGTTATGAACTCATTATCAAGACTGACTACAGGAGAGTATTGCATCGTAATTTATAAAACAGACAAAAGCAAAGGTGATACCTGAAAATCAATTTGTTCGTTTACATGGGGTAATTGACTATTATGGGCGGAACTTATTTCGAGAATTTCAAGAAGGTCAAGGCGTTTTCCTTTGTTACCTGAATGTAACAATTTGGTTTTGTTGAAATCCAGGAAGTGATTGAATTTTATACAATGTTCAGAGAAGCCAGTGGTATTTTTGTTTTGTAAAATTGACTTTTTATGTTCTTCAACACGAATATTCATATTCCTTCCTGTCTGTCCAATATAGAAAGCAGGACATTCGTCGCAAAATATTTTGTAAATACCACTGTTTTCTCCGATGTTAGATTTTTCTTTATTATTGACCAAGAATGACTTCAAGTTTCTTTTATTTGTACAAATTGTTTTAACGTTATTTTTCGATAGTCTGTTACAAATTTTGCTACTCAAATTAGGCACATAATTTATTGGGAAGTATTTTTGTTCTTCATTAATAGTTTGCGTGCGGTATATTGAATGCAACAGATACTTTATTCGTATATATCGAATATATATATATATATATATTGGACAGACCAGGAAGGAATATAAATATTCGTGTTGAAGAACATAAAAAGTCAATTTTACAAAACAAAAATACCACTGGCTTCTCTGAACATTGTATAAAATTCAATCACTTCCTGGATTTCAACAAAACCAAATTGTTACATTCAGGTAACAAAGGAAAACGCCTTGACCTTCTTGAAATTCTTGAAATAAGTTAATATAATAATAACAAATTGATTTTCAGGTATCACCTTTGCTTTTGTCTATTTTATAAATTACGTTGCATTACTCTCCTGTAGTCAGTCTTGATAATGAGTTCATAACTCGAAACATGTCGACTTTTCGTTACTGCTAAATACAGTATCTAAATATTTTTTATATTGTGAAACATAAGCCAAGTGTTTTTATTTTAAAGTTTATACTTTATTCTTTATGATGTTTCACCAAGTGATGTACGAGAATTCAATCTCAGTTAATAAAAACTTAATATTAAGAGTAGGCAATCAAACCCCTTTGATAAGTTCTAAGAATAGTCCCAATGCCAAACTTCTATCCTTGGCAGCAACCACTATCTTCAGGAGGAACTTGAATACTGCTGTCTGTATAGAAATTTTTCCTTCAGGTATCCATGTTGATTCTTTGAAAATAACTCTATGAAGTACTACATAATTTGATTGGCAGTATGCACATCGGCCTGTAGTTTTGTATTCAGTTGAATCTCCTTTCTTATATATAGGCTTCATAACAGTACTCTTTGTTCTAGATCCCCACTGTTATTTATTAGACTTGATGCAGTATTTATAAAGAATTCTCTTTCCATTTTTCAGGGAATCAATGATTGTCCATAAAATTCTAATTTTATTTTTTAATTTCTGTATCATATAAAATTATTTTGACCTTTATTTTATCAATAGATTATCATATTCCTTCCTAAGATCTTTTTATTTTTCTTTCAGTTTCTCATCTTTCATGCCATTGAAAACAGCACATCTAGTTGGCTCTCAGCTTGTGTAATCTGTTAGTCTCTACTAATTATCTCCTTTTTCGATTGAAATTGTAAGACAGGCTATATTTAGGTGACTCAAATATATTCGATGAAACAAATTAAGCTGTTTATTTATCTCATCAGAATTCATTATATAGTTTGATTTTTCAAATATTTTCTAAACTTCTCCAAGTTTTCTATTGAATAAACTCTTCTGTAAAATTGGGGTTTGTCCTATTTTCTTTGATTGAAAATTTTCTATATGGTAAGTTCAGATATGTGTGTACACAATACTTCAATAGAATAAGGATCTTCAACTGTGGTATGTATACCATCAATTGAAGTGATCCATCCAAGTAGGTTCAAAATCACCTGAGAAATTTCAACCAATCATTCTTCTTCCTTGTTTCACTTTGCATATCAATATTAACGTCACTAAATTTTACTACTTGTGAGTGCTCATTTCAAGTCTTCTCTAGTATATATATTATTAACTAACAAATTATATGAACATCAAAGTATTCTTAGAGTATATTCTTGCTTTCTATTACTTTGGTGTTCTTCTTAACAAAAATTGCAACTCTTTCATGCTCTCCACCTTGTCAACAATATTTGGCTTTCAAAATGAAATCAGTTATAGTATAGTAGTTTAATTGTTCTTTTGATTTCAAATGTTCGTTAAGACAATAATTTGATGTAATCATTTTCATTTGTAATTTCCTCAAGTTTTTCAACGCAGTTTCTTATTGATGGTACATTTTGATAAAAAAGAGTAGACTTTTCTCTAACGGTACTAAAATTTGTTATGATAGAATACTGGGTGTATTTCAGAAACTTTGAGAGTCTCGAATTAATTTCGTGACAACGTCAATTTATTAATAAAGTAGGTTTTCACTTACATGACCTGTATATATATATATATATATATATATATATATATATATATATATATATATATATATATATATATATATATATATATATATATATATGTATATAATAATTCCAAAAAGTTTCCTTGACAATATCATAGCATTCTGCATAAGGCTCAGGTCATATCGAAGATAACACTCAATTAGGCTCCAGTTTTCTCTTTTCATTTTTACATCTACAATCTTTTAATATTTCTTGTTTTCGTGTAAAAACAAGTATTTGGATATATATATATATATATATATATATATATATTTGAATTGTTGTTGCCTGTGAACTATTTTTAACTTTTTGATAATTATTAGCAATAACAGGCTTGGTGATTTTATTAAAAAGTTGACGTTTCGCCACGACATTCGTGGCTTTTTCAAAACTTTTGAAATATTGAAATTTCTTTGACATTTATTGATTTGAAAATTGAATAGTTAAAAAGGACTATGTTTCATCAAAAATTTTTTCGGCTGTGGCCGTTCTCTGCTATTTATTACGTGCTATTCAGTCCAATATTAACATTCAAATCTGTTATTATTAGATGGTAAGGGAAACCACAGAAACCTTTACCCACGTAATGTTCGAAATAGGTTCAAATTATTTTGATTTTGAAAAGTCAAAGAATAGGGTACTATTTATCTTTTTTTCAAAAATTTTTTGTTACGTCTGTGGCCGTCTTCAGTTATTAATTACGTGCTATTTAGTCCAATATCAACAGTCAGGTCTGTTGATATTAGATGGGAAGGGAACCACAGAAACCTTCACCCACGTAATGTACAAAATAGGTTTAAAATATTTGATTGATGGATTTGTCTTTAAAAATACATTACTTGTAATTTTGGAGATCACATGTTCTATACTTTCTTTTTAGAAAAATTGAAAATTCTAGATGTTTAGATTTGGTCTAAGAAGATGAGTTGTTATGAGAGTTTGTTTGTTGAATTATTTTGTTTTGATTTATGTTGTTTCTTAGAAAAATTAAAGAATTAAATCTGCGTATATTGAACTTAAATGTTTTATATCTGTTCTATCATTTACGACTTTATTTAAATTTTTTTTAATATGTAATATTTCTAAAATTTCTCTGCGTTTTTGATCTTTCTCTATTGCTAAAAGTTTTGTGCTATTAAAGTTGAAACTATTATTCTCATTTTTTTTATGTTTGATTAATGCTGTGGTGTGCTTTTAATCTTTCTTCTAAATTTGGTAAAGTTTGTCCTATATATGATTTATTACAATTGGCGAAACGTCAACTTTTTAATAAAATCGAGTTTTTTGAGATTCACCAAGCCTGTTATTGCTAATAATTATCAAAAAGTTATATATATATATATATATATATATATATATATATATATATATATATATATATATATATATATATATATATATATATATATATATATATATATATATATATATATATATATATATATATATATATATATATATATATATATATATATATATATATATATATATATATATATATATATATATATATATATATTTACATATACATATGTATATATTTATGTGTGTGTGGATATAATTATTATTTCAATTGTAGATACTCATAATTATTTTTTTGTTAGTGTACTGGCTGCTTCCAAATCGGATACAAAGAAATTACCTTCAGCTGCAATCCTTGATGAGAAAACTGGAGAGATGATCAATTCAGAAATTAAATCTAATAAGGAAAAAGAATTAAAAAGAATAAATATATCTAAAAGTGCTGATATTTCCATGAAAAACCAAAATGAATTATATCTCAAAAAATTGAAGCAAAACATTATGGATAAAGTTATAAAAGATACTGAAAGGTCTGCTTGTCCAGAAAAATCAGAGGACTCATCCAGAGATGAGTCTTTAAAAATTCTACCAAAAAAAAATCAAAAAAGCACCAAAGGGAAAAGGAATCAATCAAATAGTAAAAAAAAATCAAACTCTAAAATAGACGATAATACATCCGAAAATGAGGCTAATTCTGCTGGTGAAGAATTTGCAGCAATTGAAAATAACAAGGCAAAAGTTCATGACGATTCCACTAAAGAAAGTGATTCATCAAATAAATCAAATGAAAAAACAGGAGTTTCAAATGAAGAAGTATTGAAAAAGGCACATAATAAAAGTGATGAAACAGAAGAATCAAAGGTGATAAAGGAATTGAATTCATTTGATACAAATACTAAACAAGTTAGAAATAGATTACCACTTGTACTTCCAGTACCTCTTTCTGATAGCGAAAATGATTCATCGCATGGAGAAAATTCGTCCAATGAACTTGGAGAGAAAAAAAATGATACACAAGTGATAGAGCCTGATAATGTGAAATTACTAGCTAAAAATAGAAATAATGAAGATGGTGGTCTATCATGTGAAGGAAATACATCAGCAGAAGAAATTAATGCAAGTACAGAAGGAAATGAACAATTTTCCGAAGGGGGTAAACCTGATGAAGAAAACAGTGATCAATTAAAGGATTCAGCACATGAAGATATGTCTGAAGGTATGAGGAAAGATAAGAAAAAAGAGCAAAACGAAATTGATTCAACGAAGAACAGGAAGGAAGGAAATATTGAAATAGATAATTCATCAGAAGGCAATAAGAAGGAAACAGATACAAGTTTGAGCAAAAAAGGCGGTTCTAAAGAAAAAATTGCTGTAGATCAGAAATCCAAAAATTATGATAAAAAACAAAATAAGACTCTGAAAGAAACAAGAGATGTTGGGGAATCATCTGATATAGAAGATGGAGAAATGATTCCACGAAATATTAGACGTCAGGATACAATTAAATCCAAAAAAAATCAGATAACTACAGAAAAGGAAAATGATAGCACTTCATCTGATGAAAATATTTCTGGTAAGAAGAAAACTCGGGAAAAACGTGTGGATAAAAAAGATTCTGAATCTGTTTCTCATGAAAGTGATGAAGATATCAGTAAATTAGAGCAAGTGATCCTGAAACCATCACTAACCTGTCAATCAGATGAGGATAAGCTTGACAATGAAAGCCTTAAGAATGAAGTGAGTTTCTTAGAAATGTCTTGATATAATCCTGCTTAAATAATTTTCGTTGAAGTAAATTCAGATTGGTTTATTCTTTTATTACAGTGTAATATAAAGCTGCAGATAAGAAATATCTGTGTATTTAGCTATACTCTGTTGAAATGTTGTCAGACATATTTATATATATATATATATATATATATATATATATATATATATATATATATATATATATATATATATATATATAATATGTATTAATATAATGTTCTATAGTGCTAGAAAACATTTCAACTTGTTTATTTTCGTAGGATTCAACTGTGGTCAAAATAAGGAATAATACAATGAATACTCTTGCATCCTCGTCATTGTCTATTATATCTGACAGTGAAAAAGATGAGCCAACTGAAAGGAAAAATGAGGATTCTTCAAATTCAGTGAGTAATTAATAATTGCTTGTATTATGAAAAACTTACAATATTGAATATGAAATCTGACACCATCAAGCTTATTGTTTCATATTTTACCAATATTACTCATGTTACTAACCTAATAATGAATTATGTGTTCTGCTCTACATTTATATATGTATATATGTATATATATATATATATATATATATATATATATATATATATATATATATATATATATATATATATATATATATATATATATATATATATATATATATATATATATATATACATATATACACAAACTCGAAGAAATATTAGAATTAATTTTGAATAAATTCAGTAATTATAGGTTGATTTGTTGTGGGGACTTTAACATCAATCTATTAGAAATAAAAACAGCTTTGAAACATTTTTAGATCTATTAAAAAGCTATAATTTTAGACAGTTAGTATTTGAACCAACCAGAGTAACCTCAACTTGCAGCTCTCTGTTGGACAATATTTTTACGAATTTTGATGAAAGAGTTGAATGTAGTGTGACTGATCTGACACTTTCTGACCATTATGGTCAACTTCTATGTATTAGTGAGCTTTCTGTAAAACACAGCATGAGTGAGAATGTGGTGAAACGTATTTTCTCTGAGACGAAATTGAGAGATTTTTGTACTGAGATTGAGTCTGAAAATTGGACCGATATAATGGAGTGCACTGAGGTCTATCATGCTTACTCGATGTTTGAAAGTAAAATAACTGTAGCATTAAATGAGTTATTTCCTTTTAAAAAATGTAAAAAAAATGTTGATAAAAGCTGGCTTACTGAAGAAATAAAAAATCTTTGTAAACAAAAAAAAATCATGTACAAGAATTCACTTAGAGGATTAATATCAACTAATGAATACAAGGCCTTTTGTAAAAATTTAAGAAAACACAAAAGATGCTAAGCAAACCATTAATAACAACAAAATTATTCAGTCAAACAATAAAACAAAAGCAGCTTGGTCTCTTGTAAATAAGCAGATCAAAGGTAACAATAGTCAGAGGGAAAATACCTTGTTAAAAAATATGAGTAAAGATAAAGACATAACCCCGATGCAAATACTCGATGAAGCAAATATATATTTCATAAATGCATGTCCAAATCTTATTAATGGTGAAGTAGACCTTGATAAGATAAATGAGTACAATCTAATATTTAATTTCAGTCTAACAAACGTAAATGAAGTTACAAAGGTTGTAAAGAATCTGAAGAACAAAAAATCGGTGGGATATGACGAGATACCTGTTTCAGTACTAAAAACAGCAGTGCATGAAATCGCAGAGCCTATTGCTCATATCATTAACTTGACATTCTTAACGGGAGTTTATCCAGAGGCATTAAAGCTGGGTTGTGTTAGGGCAATTTACAAAAAAAATGAAAAAAATAAAATTGAGAACTATAGGCCAATCACCCTCCTGTCTAACATAAATAAGATATTTGAAAAAATAATGTATGATCGCATAGTGACCTATCTTGAATCTCATAAAATCTTAACGGACAGGAAGAGTTGATTCAGAAAAGGGAAAAGTACAGTACGGGCCGTGTATCAGGCCTTAGAAGATATTTTAAAATCGCTTAATGACAATAGGGATACAGTAGCGCTGTGCTTAGACCTTTCCAAAGCTTTTGACTCGGTTGACCACTCAATACTGAGTAGCAAGCTTAGCAGGTATGGAATAAGGGGGGTGGCATTGGCTTTGGTGCAGTCCTATCTTTTTAATAGAAAGCAGCGTGTAGTTGAGACTGACATGAGTGGAAATTCAATAAAATCAGATGATTTGACTGTTCTGAGAGGGGTGCCACAAGGCTCAATCTTGGGCCCACTTCTTTATATACTTTATGTGAATGATCTGCCAAACATGGTTAGCCAGAATATCGTATTGTATGCTGATGACACTGTACTGATTATAAGTGAAAAGACAAGGAATGAATGTGAGACAAGGGTGAAAGAAAGTATGAATGGGCTTGAAGATTGGTTTTCCAGGAACAACCTGCTGCTGAATGTTGACAAAACGCAGTTTGTCAATTTTAGCAGAGGGGGAGATGCCGAAAATTTTGAAATTGTGTACAATGATAGAATTTTAAAACCATGTAAATCAGTATTTTTTCTGGGAGTGACAATTGACTGTAGGCTGGACTGGAAAGAACACACTGAACAATTGTGTTTGGGCCTGGCTAGACATAACTATGCTCTAAAAATACTGTCTATGTCAGTGAGTGTGGATGTTGCTATGTTGGCATTTCACGCCTTTGTACAGTCAAGGATATCTTATGGAATTGTTTTCTGGGGAAATA